>OX244272.1:13370200-13626472 GCA_945867215.1 Epinotia demarniana | reverse complement strand
ACCTGTTACAAATGCGTTTGAAAATCAACATTGATAAGGAAGAAATATCATTTACGGGAGCATGCATCGACTGCGGCCACGTTGTTATTTTTGAAGACGACGACAGTTACGACGACGAAGAAATAAACGTAATGTACTTATTCTGTGAGCGATGTAGCGGTCCCTGTTTTATTGAATGTCCTCATTCACCCTTTAATTGTAACTGCGTGTATGAATATACAAATCGCTTCCACCAATAAAATCATTCCATTGTTTTATTTCTTATAAAATTACATTATTAATTTAAAATATGAAGGCCATTCTGTGTTAGCCGCGATCTTGAATTTGCATTTTTTTTATATTGTGTTGTATTCTACTAACCAAGACCTTTCATTTGATACCCATGACGAGGGAATTACGAAAGAATATAAAGTCGGCCATTTTGTGGCGTCGGCCATCTTGAATTTGTAATACTAGTGATCATATATTATTGCATTGTCACCAGAACTAAAGCTAAGTTCCAAATTTCAAGTCAATCGGTCAACAGGAAGGTGGTACAATTTTGATTACTAGATTTGACCCACGCCAACCCAAGCTAAATGACACCGTTTAATAAAAAAATATCGTTCAGGCATGGTCTACATACATAACTGCAAGATGTATCTACATACAAGTGTTCTTTTTCAAAGTGGGTTTCCAATTCAGGTAAAGGAGGTTGATTTACATTTGCTTAAAATAAAAATAAAACTTCGTTTTACTGTCAATATACCTAATCGCACTGTCAAGTGCATGATATGTCATTGCTATCTAATAAGATTAATAAGTAATTGTTATCTTGTACAAGTCTTAAAATGGACACGATACGTATTAGTGATGATGTTAAACATAAAATTATTCATTTAAAACAGGAGGTTGTTTCAATAACAGACATATCTAATGAACTGGGCATAAGCTTAAGTTGTCTACTATGTTTGTTTTTTGCCTCACATGGTGTTTGGTTAAAAATACTAGTAAATAATTGTTATTTTTAGCGATCTACAATCTACCGATGGATAGAGAGAGAGACCACGGAAGGCAATCTCAACAATCACGTCTCCTATGGACGTCCTCGTCGAACAACTGCTATTGAAGATAGAGAAATTGTGCAGCGGGCTCTTGACGATCGGTTTGTGAATTCGCGTAATTTAGCAACCGAACATAGAGTATCACAAACCACCATAAGAAGACGTTTGCGGGAGGGTGGTTTGCGACACAGAATACCAGCAAAAAAGTCTTTCCTTACACATAGGCACAAAGGTCAAAGACTAGAGTTTGCACGTAAATACCTAAATTTCAATTTTGAAAATGTGGTATTCGTGGATGAGAAGGTATTTTGTTCTTCTGCACATGGGCGGCTGTCATTATGGCGAATGAACAATTCCAGATATGAAGAACAGAACGTTCTACCGAATAATAGGAGTGGTAGAATCACATTGGGATTTTGGGGATGGATGTCTAAAGCTGGTCCTGGTGAACTGATAGAAGTCGGTGGTAGATTGAATGGGCAAAAATATAAAGAGATTTTAAGTGATGTTTTGTTTCCCACCACACAGATATACTATCCAAATGAAACCGTCCAATTTGTTCAAGATAACAGTTCGGTTCACAAATGCAGAATAGTCCAAAACTATTTAAACGAGCCTGAGACTAAAGTGCACCTGAAGCAAATCGTTTTTCCTCCTCTTAGTCCGGATCTAAACCCAATAGAGAATGTTTGGGGGAAAATGATTCAACTTTGGGACAACAACAGGGTGAGAGATACAGAGTCCTTACGAAGACACGTTGTAGAGACATGCGAGTCTTTACGGGGAAATGTCTTTTGCTCTAATGCGGTGCAGTCCATGCGACAACGACTATCGGATGTAATCACTTCTGAAGGTGGATATACACGCTATTAAAAAATCTGCTTTCTTTTTGTTATTATTTAGTTCAAAGACAACGAAGAGAATTGTTTTTTTTTTAATGTTATTGTTAAAATTGCTTATTATTTTCCGAATCAACAACGTGTGTGATTGATTAAAACATTATTTTATTCTTGTTACCTTATTTAAATATTTGTCTCCGTTTCTCGTTCACATTGTGTTTCGAACCAAGTAGGTATATATGTATGTATGTACAAGTAATAACATTACTGATAACATTCGATTTGATTTGAAATCTAAACCCACTCATATAAGTAGATCTTTTAAATAAATAAAATGACTACATTTCATTTAAAAACGCGGTTTAAAAAGAATCGATTTAAAATTTCAATAATATTAAATTTTAAATTGATTTACTCGTAGGCATAGCCATAAAGAAAGGGAAGAAATTATTTGACAGGTCGCCACTCTTCTCGATGATTGTCAAAATACAAAGTTGTAAGATTGACATCTATTTCCTTAAAAATAAAGTTCATTTTTCTTAAGTGTTCCGGATTTTTGGACACTTTGGGTGCTACGCTACCGGCGGCGATGTGGGTGTAATGGTGTTTATGGCGGTTTGAATGTTACTAAGTATCAGGCGTTGTGTATGCATCGGTATATTTGTTGACAGTGGATGGCATGAATTATTTGATTACTTTGGATGACTTAGTATTAATGTTAAATTTAGATGTTGCGGTATATTTGGAGACCTTCACTGTCACTATCTATTTGATGCTGACTGTACTCTGCACGTATCTTATTGTAAAGGATTCCATAGAAAGATGCCCACTTTCTTCAATTATATATTGCCAAGCATTTATCAGCATTTCCTGCGGTAGAAGAGGCAATGCAGCACACAGTGACACAATGCGTTTTTCAGCTTTGCTTTTATTCTTTTTTAACGATTTCGCTTTTCTCCACATACATCTGTGCCAGTGATAATAACACCCAATAATTTGAACTTTAGGATAAACCAATAATAATGCATTTATAGCTGCTACCTCGAAGTCACAGTGAAATAATTTTGGACGATATTTAGGTAGTTGTGACTTTATTATTCGGAACATAAGTTCATACGTTGATTGCATTTTATTGCTTAAAAGAGCGAAAATCAGTGGTTTTGTTTTTGTTGTCTCCGTTGTACTTCCCTGATCACCATGAATGCTATAAAATTGTTTAAAAGGTGCTGGACATGATTCTTGTCTGGGACTTCTGTCTTGTTGACTTCTTATCTGGGATTAATATTAATGCTAGTGCAATAAATAAAACGAGTAATTTATAAACGTCATTAACGATTATTTATTTTTCTTTATATTTGTATATCATAATTGACACTAATTTGTAAAAAGGTCGAACATATAACCAAAATAATTGTCAAGGTGGTTACATGGGGAATGAAATATTTTCCCTTGTTACTACCACGGCGGCTAGTTGTAACAACGGTAAAAAACTCGTGCCCGTGCTACTACTGGTAGTAAGATTGGTAGTAAGACGGGTAACGCACGATTCGAACCGGACCCTTATGACTTACTGAACCGAAAGTATATTAGTGTCAAGTTATTCGAATGACATGCACACCAAGAAAACCACGCACACAGTAAACTTTCTGTTATTTAAATAACAAGACAAATTGAAGAATTCATCCCTTTGTCTTCAGTTTTTCTATACTCGTACGTACTCGTAAACTGATTTGTTTAAGGAAAAATCACATGCATTTAGGTAAAAATCATAAATTAACTCATTATAGATGGGTATGGAAAGGTAGGGCACAGAAAAACAACACCCCGGACCGGACAAAAACCGGCCAGGAACAATTAGTGAGTAACAACCTGAAAGGGTTTCGCAAAAACAAAAGAGTCCAATCGTCATACATACTTTTTACAATACATGTGAGATGTTAAGAGGTCCATTTTAATTCGTCTCCCCTATATCTTATCTAAGATGAAGAAAAACGGGATTGTGGTCCAATTTTCACATAAATCGGTCCATTCGGATTGGAGGAAGAATACCTGGCAATCCTAGGTATCCTTTATTTTATAGTTCTAGTTATGTATAGGTCAGGTACAGGTAGTACTCGTATAATAATTGTATAATAGTAACAACCTTAGTTACTCTAACAAGAACAATTATGTGATTATATATTGTATACTCGTAATTATTTTCCTCGTGAGAAGACGCATAAAAAGGTAACGATTAAAAATACTTGACTTTGTTATGCTTACTACTTAATGCTTTATTTTGAGATATGAGACCTGCACTAAACTGCTCAAAGGCACTTTTTAGATGCTTGACCTAATTAAAATAATTCCTAAAGTAGAATCGCGTTTGAGAATGTCTCATATATGTGATGTGAAGGGAGCAAAGTCAAGTCCTTTGCAAATAATAACCTCAAGCCAGAGACGGATAGAGGACAAGCAATAAGCGTAGAAAGATGACCTATACTGCTAACTGCATAATATGCTTAAACATGACCAAGATATGAAACTTAAGTCGTGTCCGTGCGATCTCTAATCGCATAGTAGGTCAATAAAGTCAAAGCTTCACGATCCTAATGCATTTTAATACAAAATTGAACGTCATCAGTCCAAAGAACTAGCAAGGATTGTTGAGCTGCATTGATAAAAAAATATAATTCATTTTTAACCGACTTCAAAAAAAAGGAGGAGGTTCTCAATTCGGTTGTATTTTTTTTTTTTTTTTTTTTTTTTTCAATGTTTGTTACCTCAGAACTCCGTCATTGATGAACCGATTCGGAAATTTTTTTTTTGTTCGTATGTATATACTTCCAGGTGGGTCCCATTTTTTTCAAAATTCAGTTAGATGATGGGATCCATGAGGAATTGAGGGGACACCTCAATTTTATAAGGCACGCGTGTAGTGATTTTGGTATTTTCTCTTATAACTCGTGTATTTACATCCGGAATCATAAATTTGGTGGCGAGGAATTGATGATGAAGACCACAAATGACTTATCGAATTCCTCAATTATGTACTTAAAAGTGCAAAAGTACGTCACAGGTTCTGATAAGATTCCGTTGAAATAGGAACTAATGAAGTGCCATTGGTGATGATCTTGGGGAATCGATGGAAGTCCTCATATATTATCGGCCCACATACAGCGATACGGTTTTTTTCTATAGTAATCAACGCATTTTCTATCGGAAATCAGTTCATGTGGTAAATTGTAAAAAATAGGAAATGTGCTCGTGGCTTGGCGGAGTACTAAATTGAAGTCGGTTAAAACTTTGTTTTTAAAGTAAATTATAATATTGATTAAATGCGTGCGAAAATGTTGATAGTGATACTGCAACTAAATTAGAATATCAACTTAATTGCATTAATCATTAGGTAATACTTATATGCAGTCTAATTAAATACTACAATTATTTGACCAATTACATCTATTGACAAGTATATTAGAAGAGAAATGAAATAGTCTACTTTTTCATTAACCGACTTCAAAAAAAAGGAGGAGGTTCTCAATTCAGTTGTATTTTTTTTTTTTTTTTCAATGTTTGTTACCTCAGAACTCCGTCATTGATGAACCGATTCGGAAAATTTTTTTTGTTCGTATGTATATACTTCCAGGTGAGTCCCATTTTTTTCAAAATTCAGTTAGATGATGGGATCTATGAGGAATTGAGGGGACTCCTCAATTTTATAAGGCACGCGTGTAGTGATTTTGGTATTTTCTGTTATAACTCGTGTATTTACATCCGGAATCATAAATTTGGTGGCGAGGAATTGATGATGAAGACCACAGATGACTTATCGAATTCCTCAATTATGTACTTAAAAGTGCAAAAGTACGTCACAGGTTCTGATAAGATTCCGTTGAAACAGGAACTAATGAAGTGCCATTGGTGATGATCTTGGGGATTCGATGGAAGTCCTCAAATATTATCGGCCCACATACAGCGATTCGGTTTTTTTCTATAGTAATCAACGCATTTGGTATCGGAAATCAGTTCCTGTGGTAAATTGTAAAAAATAGGAAATGTGCTCGTGGCTTGGCGGAGTACTAAATTGATGTCGGTTAAAACTTTGTTTTTAAAGTAAATTATTTTATTTACCTTGACGTAGTGTGTGTGTTGCAATTATGTCTGTCTAACTACCTGTACAGCGACGAGTAAGATGGGGTAATTAAGATTTTTTTCACAGATGTATTCAGTATTTATTATTTATTGCAATAATTAAGGACACGTCCAGGAAGTAATACACAATAATCAACAATAATACGAAATAGGATTACAATTAGGTACAATAAATCAGTCTATATACGTCCCACTGCTGGGCTCATGAATGAGAGGGAACGGGCAGTAGTCACGCTGGCCCAGTGCGGGTTGGGGACTTCACATACACCTTTGAATTTCTTCGTGGATGTATGCAGGTTTCCTCACGATGTTTTTCCTTCACCGAAAAGCTAACGGTAAATTTATATCATATGATATTGCGTACATAAGTTCCGAAAATCTCATTGGTACGAGCCGGGATTCGAACCCACGACCGCCGTTTGACAGCCGCATGCCTGAACCGCTAGGCTACCGTAGTGTAAGTATACATTGGTATAAATCGGTAGAAACATGTCAAAGAAGAAAAATACAGGGAGAATACACAAGGAAAGGACAATAACAGAACTGAGACAGAAATTGGAATATGTTATCGACCAATCAAATATCATACCAAAGTTTTCGTCCAAGTTATAGAAAGGCCTACTATACCTACGTATATTAAGTATGATTTTAACTTCGTACTAAATGCGAGATTGTTATTTTTTTTTGTGCTGTGATGTAGAAAATGAATATTCTGGTGGTGTTCTTATCACAGAAAATAAAATAAATGAATTAGGAAGGTTCTGGTGTTCAAATATAATGAAGCGAAATCGTCTTGAGTCTTGGGCAAAGATTTTATTCTCATGGTCCGAGAAAAATAATCTTCTTAATTTAAGATGATATCTGTTTCAGAATAAGTACTTACTACACTGAATAAGTACGTACTACTTTTACAAGACCATGGCGGCCTTTCTTATTTATTTCTGGATTCACAATTTCACACATGTTTAACACGTGCCATAATCTGTCTGTTGGAGGCATAGCTCAGTGACCCTAACCACAAAAAAACTGTTTAGGCGTTATCACGCCGATTAAGTGGTATAATAAAATTTAAGATTTTTTTGCACGTAAAATGCTATACATAAAGTGGGAATAGTATACATATTTTATTTTCATAATTAATTCAATGGATATCAATGGATAGCTCGTTCAAAAATAGTAAAGCTTTAATAAATATTGTCGGTTTCAAAACCACATACAGGGTGACTCCTAAGTGGTGAACCCAAATATTTTTTTCTTACTCTACATTTCGTTATAGCACTCGTACGTAATACTATACAAAAATCTTTAAATGTATTCTGTAACCTCTCACTTATAATAAATCTCTAAATTAAAAAAAGAATCAGCCAGTATCAAACTAAGCATTGTCGTGTCCCGAATGATCTCAGCTTCCCATAAACGGAAAATCATGTAACTTTTTTTATAAGTACATTATTACTCTAGCTTCCGTTTAGGATAGTTTTTATCCGACTGTGACGATTAATTAATTTTTGGAAACATTTGACCTCATTAAATTGTTAATTTCTTGTGCTTGAAATCGTAGCCCCCATATCTATCAACTGTCAGTGATGTCAAAATGGCGGGCTTGCCATAACAATTCACCAGTAATTTCGATCTGGTGTTGTGACAGACTTTCACAAAACGCATTTTCCAGCCAACGGTTATATTTTGATTAAGCATTTCTAAAAATCAAATAGGTGCTGATAATGTATTTCATGAAGTGATTGAAGAGAAGTGGTCTGACTATACAGCGTGGAAATCCAATACGAGCAAATCTTTAAATGGTGGTTAGTAAAGGACATAAGAAGTGTATTAAGATAACTTTTGTCCAAAATTACAACCAAAAAAATTAACCATAAAAAATAATTCAGCCCGCAATGTAACGCAAAATGTTCAAGTTAAGGCTCATTGACAGTTGTCAGCTAGACTACTATACTTATACAAGTATCCACTTCCGAAATGTCTAAAACCAAAAGTTAATAAAGCTATGTCGTATCTCGTAATGTCCTTGGCAATTGAGTTAGGTATAGCACTTATAGCCGAAGACGTTATGAGATGCGTGTTTTTCTTTCACACTACCTTATGGTGTAGAACTGTAGATGTTAAATACATCAAGTTAAACAAAAAAATGGCTAAAAGTAACGATTTATTTACATACCGGTCAAAAAAACAGTCAAATTGTTTACGGCCAACGATACTGGCGTCCGGTCTTTCTCATATCATATCATGATGATTTACGCGTGACCAGTAATGAGAATTACGTTCATTCATAACCGCATTCCTGGTGAATCAGATTTCATCTGTCCAAAATTATCTGGATCCGGTCTTCTAATGAGCCTGGACTGGAAGCTCATAGTTAACAGCTGCTCCCTGCAGCTCGCTGTAACGTGTTCACGATCACTTGAGCGCTAGGTACTTGGCACTCTACGATTTAGGAATCGCTCTTCTGCCATTTTGATGTGCTGCACCATACATTAAAATCATGTCCATTAATTCCGGAACACTGAAATTGGTTTGACGGGGCGCGAAAACTTACCAAAGACTTTGGTAAAATTTACAACCATGTATGTATCTATCAAACTTTGTAGAGTTCAATTAATAATTGTAAGTCGAATTTAAATTCAGTCATCAAATTAAACAACTATTAGAGTTTGGTAAAAATTACAACCATGTATGTATCTATCAAACTTTGTAGAGTTCAATTAATAATTGTAAGTCAAATTTAAATTCAGTTATCAAATTAAACAACTATTAGAAGTGCAATCTTGTGTGTAAATAATTTACAAACATGATTACTCTTAGTTATTTAAATTAAGTGATAGATTTTCTGAAAAAGGTGTCATTCCGCGTCAAGGTAATTTTATCTATGATTTTAATATCAACGTCAACTAAGTAATTGTTATCGTGACTGATGAAAATGGCAGAAGACAATGTCAGTGGCTTGTTGATAAACAAATACTTAAGTATACAATAATTCAATAAATTACATATCTAGTTGTGTAGCCTACAGCTACTGAAATAACCACACAACATTATGAACATGTTTTTTTGTGAAGTTAAGTGTTTATTTATACTTATTTAAAGGTCACTGGTACACCACTGCTGCTGAGCAAAGGTCTCCCTCTTACGTTTCCATGTATCCCAGGTCTTGACCAGTCTCCCCACCCCCCAGACTGGGCATATCAGTCTTTATCAACAAAGCAAGCTAGCTAACACTTTCTAAATAATTAATAATATCACTAACCACCAAGATTTCTAATGAACAGTTACGTGGATTACATGTTTGCGTTACATTGCTGTTCGGTAATTTTTCAAAAAATATGACAGGCTTTCAATTAAGTGTTACTCAAAAAGTTCAATTAATTAATGATTACGCTACTAAACACTATGTCTGGTTTAATTCTTTGCTTGTATTCGATTTACTCGCTGTACTCGTACTACAATTTTTTCCGACGCGTCCAAATTGAACGAATAGGGTCCTGTGGGGTCTGCAGTGTGGATTCCCAGATACAAAATTGTCTTGAATTAAAAAGGTGTCTTGGAGTTTAAAAACTCCCTCCTGGAAACTCTGTGTTTTCAGGAGGAGCTGTTGCGCTGTTAGAAGCGGTTTCTTTTGTGCATTCCCATTATCTTAATAAATCCCTTATTTTAACCGATTCTTTGAGCTGCTTGCAGGATTTAGTTAAACGTCCATTCCATGCTAAAGAAAACTTTCCTGTAACCTTAGAAATCAAGGAACTACTCTACAAGTGTCATAAGGATAACATTAATGTCGTTCTGGCTTGGATTCCAAGCGGCAGTGGGATAAAGGGCAATGAGACGGCCGATCTTTGCGCTAAGGAAGCAGTCACACTTGGCAGCAATGTACATGACCAACGTTTTACTCGTGATCTTAAAGCACTTTCTCTTCCACACATGCGAGCAGCCTGGAACACACGTTGGCCAAGGTCCCGTCTAAATGTGGGTAAAACATGTGGGAAAATTCAATCAGACTTGCCCCTAAGCCGTGGTTTTTCATTCGAAAAGATATTCCAAAAAACTTGACATCTGCGATTATCCGTTTACGGCTGGGCCACATTTGTACGCCTGTATTTCTGGCAAAGATACGTGTTCGAGACCATTCTCTGTGCGAATGTGGTCTGGCAGAGGGTACCCTCGAACACTTATTTTTCATTGTAACCGTATTGTCACTCCGTTGTACGATATCTTAACCTTAGAATTTCCCCGTCCCGTTAACATAAAATTCCTTCTCACTTTGGTTTATTCCCCCTTTGTATATGTCCTCTGTAAGTTTATTAAAGTTAACAACCTGTTTGTGTAATAGGTCATTTGGCTAACATTAAAAATGATTCTTGTGTTTTGTGTCTTCTGTTCCGAGTGAACCTGGCAACCCCAAGTCACCGGTCAATTGTTTTTAATTGACGTTGACATTGGCGAAATCATCGACAATACCGATGGGGCCATAACATACAATTGATTTTGGGTGACCAATACGATTGGTAGGTAATGATTAATGTGTAAAGAAATAAAGTTTTACTTCAACAAAGTTTAAATTTTACTTCAACAAAGTTTAATTGCTAGCTTTTGGAGCTAAATGCCCTGAATTCGCCTTGAAATACTGCGTTAGAAACCATAATTTGGGTTCACGAGTCACCCTGTATATCGCTTCACCTGCTTGTCGATTGCGCCACGTAAGTACGTTAGCTAGTTCAAAATGTAATTTTTTTCTGGGAAAAAGATGGTTGAGTTTTCCTTCAAGCTTGTTTGAAAATGTACGCAAATACCCCTCTGTTCTCACTGCTGCCATTTAAATTTTGATGCCGATTGTAGTGTTATACCTGCATTAAAATAAATGAAACGGCGTTATGCTTATCTAGTTAACTAATTACTTTCTTTGCAATGAGTTTTAAAAACGGAAACAAGTGTTTTTGTAGTTCTTTTACCTGCAGGTTAATGTACGAAGTTCGATATCATCACATTCAACGAGTTTAACCAGTATAGGATTTAACTGACATAGGTGAACATTGTAAGAACTAGTTGTTAAGGTCACACAGATCGTTTACCTACAGACACATATTGGCAAGAACTTGGCATTTATTTTATCTGATTTTTCCTTCTCGCTGCGGCGTAGGTCAACAAATTATATCAATTCATGTTGACTGTTAAGGTTGTATATACCTTTTTGACCAAACCAGAACGAGCAGGCATATGAATCATCTAAATATCGAAATGTACCTGTCTGTCACTAAACATGGCAGTTGCTACCGCTGAACCCTATTATGCTTGGAAAACAAACATGTTCCCCCTTAGCCGGAGTGCTAATAGACGGTAAGCCCACTCCCTATACACCTGCGTCTCGTGACAACATGATAAAATGCATGGCAGCATGCCGAGAAAGTTGTGCTGAGCAAGAAAAAAAATGATCGAAAACTTGAATCCTTCACATCCAACAAACAAAGTTGCCAACTTTGGCACTGTCTGCCAAGTACTTCCTGCCATTTCAGAACTGACAGACTTAGGTTTACTCTCTCTACGATTAAAGGGCTAAATTATGCCACTGTTGTTGTTGTTGTTTTTTTTTTTTTTTTTTTTTCCAACAGTTCTGGAGTGCCTTCTCCAATTACTAGTCATGGACGCTGGGGTTCCTGAGGGAGCCCCCGGGGGATGCCACACTGTTGTCAGGTGACGCAAATACACCTACTTACCCATCCATACAAATTTAGATCGAAACTTTCGGTCAATTTTTCATTTTCATTTATTTCTTGCCCAGTACAACTTTCTCGACCTGCTGCCATGCATTTTATCATGTTATCATGAGACGTAGGTGTATTGGGAGTGGACTTAAGGTCTATAAGTGCGCCGGCATCGCGAGTACTCACGAATAAGAACCACGTATTGTTTCGAAACATGTCGCGCTATGTTCGACCTCAAAGACGTGAGTGACCTATCTCATTAAATACATTACATTGTATGTATTGTGTTACTCGCGGGAGTTTTTTTATATAAAATTGCAAATCGATACGGGGGGTCTTCAATCGTTATAAATATGTATCTTACTAGAATACATCATGTAGCTATATATTGCGCATTAGGAAGGCTGTCATGTGTTGGTTGACATTATAATGATCGGGTTAATTGATTCAATGTGCGACCGTGAATAGAACTGGTTTTTGTTTTCCCATTAAATGAACCGGTCCAGTGATACAAAGAATAGCAGGTGTTTTACACTCAAAAAGCAACTGACAGTCCACCGAAGAAGATTCCAATTCCATGGACAGTTCTGTAAAAAATCGGTTACATTAATAAATCACAACAAACAGCTCATTATTACTTACTTAAATGTTGATTTTTTGCCATCTCGCAATAAACTAAGATACGGAAGATGTTTAGCTGGAGTCTTCAGCTTGCCAGGGGGTAAGCTGTATGCCAAGCTAGTCATGATAATGGAATTAACAAGTCTGAAACACCATTATTGCCTAAAGCCTGATTCGATTAAACTGGAACAAGAATTAAATCTGAGATAGGGTGGGTTGCAACAAACCGTCTATATTCGTAAGCAGTGTTCGTTAATACCGTCCATATTCGTAAGCAGTGTTCGTTAATTAATACTGTCTATATTCGTAAGCAGTTTTCGTTAAAATCTGAGTGTATGGAAATTTTGACAAGTTTCTATGGAATGACAGATGCCGGCGCCGCATTTAACTTTGATTGCTCTGTAATCGTAAGTTGTGCAAACCACCCCAAACGCCGGAATATTTACCTAATATCAGTTGAATTGCCACTAATAAAATAAAAAAAGTTTTTTATTTAGGTACTAACCCATTTACAAAAAATTACAAAAATAAAATACAATACAATAAAAGTTAAAATTAAAAGTTACTCGTAATCGTAAGGTAGCATGCTGTGAATACTATCCTAACAATACTTCGCTTCGCTCTGCATATTCTATCGCATTCCTCCACACCGCTCGCGATCCCTACCGCTTCTTTTCGCCAACGTCCAACGCGACAACATTACCATCCTCACCACTTAGATGGTTGGCAGTCCTCAACTGTTGCCTTCTCCAGAAACTTCCTGCCTCGCACAGCTAATCTGTGGAATGGATTGCCGCCTGCGGTATTTCTGGACCGATACGACCTTCAAACCTTCAAGAAAAGAGCGTACTCCCATCTTAAAGGCCGGCAACGCACTCACAACACCTCTGGTGTTGCAGGTGTCCATGGGCGGCGGTAATCGCTTACCATCAGGTGATCCGTCTGCTCGTTTGCCTCCTATCACATTAAAAAAAAATACTGTTTGTCGATTCGCTCACTCTCCTCTGGACCCTCAATTTGTATGGGATTTGACAGCTAAACGCGAACGCGGTCGTAACGTTTTGCTTCGGTAAAACTTATACTAGAGCCTCAGTGCCATTTACGCATACTTGTGTAAAAGTCGTCCACTCTGTTCACGGCGAACATCCCAGACGCGCTACACCACCACAGCAGCTAGTGTTGGTAAAGACTCAAGTCCTTGGAGTCTCTATTTCTTAGACTCGACTTAGTTTTTAAGACTCAAGTCATTGAATCAAAGCTTGAGTTCTTTTTAACTTAGGGAGGACTTGAGTTTTCTACAGAGACTCGAGTCTTCTGTACTCGGCTCGAGTGTTTTGTTACGCTTAAGTCCTTTGGAAAGAGTTATTATTAGAACTCAACTCAACTGGATTTATAGGAGTCTTACGAAACATACCTAAAACTATGTAGTAGTGTGTGATTGCTAAGTTGCTGAATTATATTTAATAAGAATTCCTGAGGCTTGGCTCTACGAAATATCTCACAACTTTTTACGATGGATGAATTTCGAGACTTGGCGTCTTTTTTACATGGAATGTTTTTTTATGGGATCTACTTCTTTCGAGCCTTCAAACCTTTTCTGATACTTTACATCATTGTGTCATTTTCATCTTTTATTTAGTACAATATATATATATATAAACTTCAAAACTGCGTCTTCATTATAGGACTCGAGTCTTTTTGAAAAAGGACTATGAAATTTACATATGATGGCTTGAGTCTCGATTTAGACTAGAAAAAAGACTCGACTTACGACTCAAAAGACTCGGAAGTCTTTTAAGCTGAGAGTCCCGTAAATATGAGTAGAGTTCTTGCAATTCAGACTTCAAGGACTTGAGTCTTTACCAACACTAACGGCAGCTGTAACATCACACGAAACGCGTTGTTGTACTGTAGGTACTCTTGAGTCTGTTAAACGACCGCTTCGTGTAATGGCACCACAGGTGACTACAAAACTACTAAATGGTACTGGCGTAATAAATAGCGCTATCTAGATCTTGTCATTCTAACATCTTTTGGATCAAATAAGGTAGTCGCCATCTTGACAGATGGTCGACCGGAACTACACAATTATACCCTTTTTTTATCTAGTCTACTCTCTGATCTGGCTTGAATTCTTGTTGAATACCTGAGGAGGCCTGTATTTACGAATACAACGTGAGTATGATTACATTAGGTTAGATTACTTTATTTTATAAAATAAATTAACATTATAAATTAACTTAAAGCTAATTTACACGAATTTACCTTGAGACCGTCAAATAATTAAAATAATAATAAATGTATGAAATGTCACAGGTACAACATAACATGTGAACATAAATATTATGTATTGCAAAAATGATTAATGATAAAGTCAAAATAAGGAATATAAATATTGATTTTTTTATCTTGTAATAATCGTCAAAATGCGAACTTAAAAATAAGCAAATCCCAATTTGAAGTAAATTAACATAAACTTAGTTGTAATGAGTTTCGAAGCTAAGTAGGTGTACTTATGCATTTTTAAACATCTTACTAAATATAAGATGTAAAAAAAAGACCGGTTTGCACTCCGGGAGTGCTGGCAGAAGTGAAAACTTGAATATTAACGTTGTGCAAAAAAAAAACTCTCCCCTCTCCCCTAACGCATCCCCATCCCACGTTAGTCAGGAAACACTCATCTAAATGTAAGTCCGCAGTAATGAATCAGTACTGATTCGACTGACAGTTGACTGCTTACTGATATCGTACCGTCCCCGCACCGACAAATCAGGAACTCGTCGTAGATAGTCATTGTTATTTTGTAGAATGAGCACACGCACACAAACACAAACACACACACAACACATTAATGCCAGTAGCTGTTCTAAACTGTTTTTATTTGAATATTATTATTTTAACTTTTCGTTCAGAGGTAAACAACTTAACCCCTTATGTTATCTGTATACGCATCTTCTTGTTGTATAATCCCTGTTTGCTGGTCCTCACGACACAGGCTGGACTTAATGTGAGGGCCACTGAAAATGTATCTATTGTACATTTTTTTATTTTTATAAATCATGTTCAAAATTTCATAAAACTGGGTCAAACAAAGTAGAGCATATTTTTTCGCTCCACTGTCAATGAATTCTATTGTGAATAACCTGAATGAAACTTCATATACCAAGAAGACAAGGCTAACTACTATCGACGTCTTTGTTTAATCTCAGAAATCCGTATTTTGATGAATACTACGGAAATATTCAAAATTGTGGGGGGACTGACTTTAGGCGTTGTATTTTTTGTTGACGCTACTAATAATTTATTGGCTAATTTTAGTGATTTTTAAGTAGCCGATTGACACGTCTTTTTTATTAGAGTGTTTTAAAAGAGGGCCTTCATATTTAATGACTATAGTACTAAGGCAACAATACTACCACGCACCGTAACGATCTAATAATCAACTATTAGCAGATTGTCACTTGGCCCTAGATACACTAACAGTAAGAGTTCTACCAGAGAGGCTACCTACCCATTTATAAGTTTTATAACTCTTCTTAGTATCTCATATGGGCATCATGCTAAAGCAATCTTATTAGTAACGCACTACTAATACACTTCGTTATTATGTATAAGTACATTTTATAAACATCTTTCTGTTGTTTCGGCCTTTTGGTGTGGTGTGTTTGTGAGAAATAAATAAGAAATTAAAAAATATATTTAAGTGTTTGCAAAGTATAGTCTTTTTTAGCAATGATTAAATTAAAAATATAAAGGATAACGTTGACAGGAAATACATTCATGCTATGAAAATATCAAACCTTGAACACTTTCTACGGAGCCATAGATGCCGCGAAGAGACGAATCAGCTTGTTTGATACCAAAACTTATATGTCAGGTTAAAAAACCACTCTGACGGTACCTACATTGACTCCTTGACCTATATTTTCATTTAAATATTCACTTTTTTTGACATTTCATGAGGAAGATGTGGACCTTAGGCCCACCACGCAGCTGGTCCAATGCGGGTTAAGGAGTGGGTGCCACACGATGGCCGGCGGCGACGTGGCAGACCGAGACGGAGATAGCGGGACGACCTGGGGCCGTAGACAAGGTTACAATCGACAAGCGCTAACGCCAATAGAAAATACTAAAATGTAAGGGAATGACAGATGGCGACGAAACACTTTTCTTTAACAACAAAACAAATCGCCTATCATTTGCTATAAAATATTTGTTTTCTATTCCGCTAAAATAAGGTAGGTAAACATTCTAGTCCTCGACGTGGCACTAGTTTGACAAGGCCACTTTATGTCAAAGCAATATGGGTTGTATTTAATAAAATTCATGTCATTTTGACATAAAATCCCCATATCATGCAACGTCGAGGACTAGCACGTTTACCTTAACGAGAAGGTGAATTTTGTGACCATACTGTATTTACTTCAGTATTTTGCAGCAATTATGAACACTCTCCACCCACGGTGGTTTGTTGTATTTATATAACAAATATTTGCGTGCCCAATTATGTACATAATTAATTGATGAATTTTCATCTCACGATTCTAACTAGCCCAAACTCAACGCAGGATTACATCGGTTAAGTACCTACTAAATTCCTATGGCCACCTTATATATCCATCATTAGATCAGTTGGATGGTACCATAATATTATGCAACATATAACATTTTTATTATAACTGTTTATGTTCTAAATAAGTTAAAAAAAAATTGAATAGTCATCCAAACTATAGTTGAACCCAAAATTTCAGCTCAATCGGGAAGTGCGTCCACTTTAACTTGCAATTTGTCCCTCACCAACGAACTGACAAATAGCCAAACAGGCCGAGTTAAAGAAAAGCTTGCAAAAAAATACGTTTATTCCAATCTTCTGATATTATATAAATAATTGGAAATTATGAGTCAAATCATTGATGTAGATCAATAATCATTGATTTTAACATCAGCTGAGTTAAGTGCCTACTTATATAACAGGCTGGGCACGCAATATAACTTTCTAACCGAATAATCTAAAGAAAAATTCTATGATACCTAGTAGTCAATAATTTATACTAATATTATGAAGAGTAAAATTCAATGAAATTGTGGCATGGTAAGTTTATATGTAGGAGGTAACCTCGGAAACCATTTATCCGATTTCAAAAATTATTTGACTGGTGTACAAAATAGACTTTCTGGATGGATATAGGCTACATTATAATAAACACTTTTATAATACCCCGCGGCTTTGTTTGCGTTCTTTGTAATATACGAGCGGAACCGCGCCGACCGACACGACAGCCTGTTTTAGAAGAAAAACAGAACAAAAGATTTTTCAAAATTTGCGAGGGTATAGGACATTGACTCGGGGGATTCTCTTAAGGCGCCGTAGGTTCAGCGAAGTTAAGCGAACAGTGTTTTTGAAACAACATAATGCGTCTGTTTATAATAATATGGTTTTAAAAAAATACGAATAGTAATCTTGAGGCTTTTCTGCAGGGAAATCAGTGTTTAGAAACATGATTAAGCATTTTTCGCTCTATAGAAAAAAATCACGAACATAGGTCGAAAAGGGTCTAAAATACACTTAAAATATTTGTTACAAATTATGCACAAAAGCTAAAAATATTAAAATGGCTTCTAAAAATCGGCAATATCATGTTTGAGAGAAATAAGTGTTTACTTTTTTAACTATTTAAACGGCAAAAAAAATAAAATTAAAAAACATGATTTCCGCGCTTCGGAGCACGCACTTCCATCTCGCTCACGCTTATGCTCAGTGAGAGGGAGAGAAGACCATCTGAATTGCGCCCCAACAAATACCAAGAAGACTTAATGTTGCTGGTTAAAAAAATAACAACACTTGACGGAAAGCTGATTTAGATTAACAATCTAATTAAGTACATATAATAATATGTCCAAGCATGTTTTTTATAATTGTCGGAAAATGACCACGACGCTATAACGACCAAAGTGGCGTGTAGCGGTCACCATGTGACTACCGGAGACCTATATAATAAAGGCAGCCGGATCATTCCTGCGTCAGACTTGAGTTCGAGCGCAACCTAAGTATTACTACTGTATAGTTGTTGTATTACTTTAAAATGGGTTTGATTTTTAAATTTGTTATGTCTCTGCTGGCTGTGAATTTTGCCTATTCTGCAGGTGAAGTATTCAATATTTATTTAAGATAACCGTGCCAGTGCCCGTCCCTAATACATGACACTTTAAGTCTTATGTCAAAACTTATGTGAACAATAGTTGTCAATGAGGTGTTAAAGTGTTGAGGATTGGAACATTTATAATATACATACTAATTTAGTCCTAAATTATTAGAATGGTGACTAGAAATAGGTATTATATTATGCGATTGTTTTCATTGTGAAAATGGTGCTTCTTAAATTTAATTTGATAAACAATAGAGAGTGTTTTTATGTGTTTAATACCTACCAGCCTTAAAAGAGAAGATTGTTTCGACTGTACTATATACAATCATAGAAGTTTACGTCACGTTTTTCTGAAGCTGACTGTATCCAACAGACAGGATGTATCTGTATGTGATTATTAGTCGGCAAAAACGGGAGTAATAAATATACGGAATTTTACGTATAGGTAGACGGGTATTGTTCACATTTGAAATATCTTCCTGCGCTTGTACAATTGGGATTCAGTTGACAACACATCAATAACACCGATTTTATTAACTTTGTCGACACAAAATACAATAATATCCAACAAGAAGTCTACGCGGAAAATTGAATTTATATGCAGTGAATAGCAGCACCCTGTCTCTGCACCTGACATGGCTTATGATTCATATCCATACTAATATTATAAATGCGAAAGTGTGTCTGTCTGTCTGTCTGTGTGTTACCCTTCACGCTTAAACCGCTGAACCGATTTTGATTAAATTTGGTATAGAGATTGAGTCCCGAGGAAGGACAGAATATTTTTATACAGGAAATTATCTCCTAAGGGGGTGAAAAATTGTATGGAACTACGATTAAAACGACCGAGCATACCTCGGTCGTTTATATATTAATGCGATCAAGATCAATAGACTTATATTAATTGACAATGACATAGGCAGGGTAAGTATTCACATGTATTTTTTCCCAGTTAGGTTTTCATTTACCTTTACTGGCTCAGTGAGTCATGCCTCACGGGATGACAATTAATTAATCAATAATAAATCAATCAATATTACGCGACAATCATACTCAAATCCATCTAGAATTATGTATATTCGCCGACTGTATATATTACAGATATAAATACTTAGTTTAGTAAGCATTCAAGTTACAGAAACAAGTATTCATGCTCTTCACATAAATACTTGCCCTCACCGGGATTTGAACCCAGGACCGTTACGTTCGAAGGCAGGGTCCTGCCCAGTAGGCTAAACTGTTTGTTAATTGCCGCCAATCAATGCAGGGCAGGTAATCGAAGAAATAGACAAACAAACAAGTAAATAAACAGATTCCAATATTATTCCTTTATCACATCCATTCAAGCAAATTCAATAAACATCCCCAAATTATATTTGCCAATGTTTTCCACAAGTCAAATATATTTCAATTTTTTAATCCTTGACGCAAAAGACGGTATCTTTGTACCAGTCTGTGGCATTGTAGCTTCTAAACAGAGGGACCTAATTGACTGCGGTTTATTTAAGGCGCCATAGGTTCAGCGAAGTTAAGCGAACAGAGTTTTTGAAATAATATAATGAGTCTGTTTATAATAATATATGGTTTAAAAAAAATACGAATAGTAATCTTGAGGCTTTTCTGCAGGGAAATCAGTGTTTATTAGAAACATGATTAAGCAATTTTCGCTCTATAGAAAAAAAATCACGAACATAGGTCTAAAAGGGTCTAAAATACACTTAAAATATTCCTTACAAATTATGCACAAAAGCTAAAAATATTAAAATGGCTTCTAAAAATCGGCAATATCATGTTTGAGAGAAATAAGTGTTTACTTTTTTAACTATTTAAACGGCAAAAAAATAAAAAATAAAAAACATGATTTCCGCGCTTCGGAGCACGCACTTCCATCTCGCTCACGCTTATGCTCAGTGAGAGGGAGAGAAGACCATGAACCTACGGCGCCTTAATCGAAAGTTTTGTGTGTCGAGGTGGTTCTTAGGTATGTTTTTTTTTGTATTGGGAGTGTATTTATCGATCGAGGGAGCGAAGCGAATAAAGTTCTTTGATGAATAAAGTTTTTTGGAGAGGTGGGGCACAGCGAAATGTCATCCCGCTCGAATGTGGAGCAGCCCAAGTGGGGAAGTACCTCTGCCTTGCAGAAGACCACAGCCATAATAACACTATTACTTGCTCTGTAGTAGTCTTGTGTTCCTGGAGGTGAGCAAGGTCGCCAGAGCTCCCGAGGATGCGTTGTGTTGAGAGCAAGGACATTTGTTCCTTCAGCTGTCAACATGGCGAATCCTCAAACATATCATGGGTCGGCAATGCCCATGTTTTTCATTTGAAGTTGCATGCGTCTATAAGTACTGTATCGTGCGCTGGTTTGCCACCGTCGTTGTATAAAAAGAAATCACAGATCTCGTGCCTTACCTACCTTTAGTACCTTCTAATACTTACATAGAAAATGAATTTAATGAATTCAACAAAAAAAGACATAGTGGCGCTCTCGTACAAACACTTCAGCACTTCGATATAGCGATAGTCAACTTGGCACCGCTGGAGAGACTGTAGTACAGCCCAGGTTTCTATCGAATCGAAGGCTTTTTCGTAGTCCACGAACGCTAAGCAGAGAGGCAGGTTATACTCCTCGGTCTTCTGTATAACCTGACGAAGCGTGTGGATGTGGTCTACGGTACTAAAGCCTCTTCGGAAACCGGCTTGTTCGGGAGGCTGGAAGTCATCTAGCCTGCGTACGAGACGGTTTGTAATGACCCTCGAAAACAGCTTATAGACATGGCTCAGAAGCGAGATGGGTCTGTAGTTCTTCAGCAGAGTGTTGTCACCCTTTTTGAAGAACAGCACCACCACACCTCTGTTCCATGCCTTTGGAGTTCTCCCTTCCAGTAAGACGGAATCGAACAACTTCTGAAGGGCCGTAAGGACCGGTTTTCCACCCGCCTTCAGAAGTTCGGCTGTTATTCCGTCTTCACCGGGTGCTTTGTTGTTCTTGAGCTGATGCTCGATGACCTCAGTAAAGCATCCGAGCGAGTTGGTCTAAGAATGAACATGGATAAGACGAAGATCATGTCAAATGCCCATGTTGTACCAACTCCCATTACAATCGGACACTTTACGCTCGAAGTTGTAGACGATTATGTATACCTAGGACAGACGATCCAGTTAGGTAGGTCCAACTTCGAGAAAGAGGTCAATCGTCGAATCCGACTCGGCTGGGCAGCGTTCGGGAAGCTACGGCAAATCTTTTCGTCCAATATTCCGCAGTGTCTCAAGACGAAAGTCTTTGACCAGTGTGTGTTGCCAGTGATGACATATGGCACTGAAACGTGGTCGCTTACTATGGGCCTCATAAGAAGGCTCAAAGTCACCCAAAGGGCAATGGAGAGGGCCATGTTGGGAGTTTCGCTGCGTGACCGCATCAGAAATGAGGCTATCCGCAGCAGAACTAAGGTAACGGATATAGCCCTCCGGATCGCTAAACTTAAGTGGCAGTGGGCGGGGCACATAGCATGTAGAACCGATGGCCGTTGGGGCGGAAAGGTTCTCGAGTGGCGACCACGTACCGGAAGGCGCAGCGTGGGTAGGCCCCCGACAAGGTGGACTGATGACCTGGTAAAGGTTGCGGGAGTCCGCTGGATGCGGGTGGCGCGGGATCGGTCACTTTGGCACTCTTTGGGGGAGGCCTATGTCCAGCAGTGGACGTCTTTCGGCTGATATGATGATGATGATGATGATGAACAAAAAAAAATTACTCACTGTCGATTGAGTTATGAAGAAAATATTAGCCTCTGTGCCACCCTTTTCATAGATCATTATTTGTAATATGTTCGTAAGCGACCCTATGAACAATAAAGTCCCATTTTTTTCATGGTCTCAACTTATTTTAACAATATACTTACTATTGATATGACTAATATCCTTTTGATACCTTAACAATTAGGTATCATGCAATATATGAGTCTATATCGCTAGCTTCACAATCGTATGAAGTGTATCCGTCGCCATAAACAACCACGTGACACAAACTATTTTCCAAAACACCACACTTACCTATGATGGTCTCTAACATTCCTTTAGTTTTTTGCCATAGTGTAATACCAATGTACCTATAGATAACACATATTACAGTATATTACGTATTTCAGTACTTATTTGTTTTAAATATTGTTCGCGCGTCGACATATAAATCACAAATAAAAACAGAAACCTCAAATACCAGTGAGTCGAACATGGTGAAGACTTATTAGTACAGTGTCCAGTAAAACGCGAGATTTGAAACTTGGAAACAATATTTGTCCAGTAGTATTGTAGAATATCAACAATATACCTACGTATGTACGTAGGTATATTGTTGATATTCTGGTGTTTTATTGTGTTGTTTAAAAAAACGTCCAAATCCAAATTAAAAGTATGAACATTAGTTATAAAACAGATATCAAATAATAAATTTTACAATTGAACAATTTGATTGGTGTCTTACCAAAACAGTCAGCCGTGCAAAAAAGTCAGCAAATAATTAAACGCAGTATTTATAACAAAAAAACGCGATGATATTAAGGGGGGAAAGGCTTTAATTTGTTTTTGATGTTTATGAATAATTATATTTTCATTAACATTTTCAGATATTAAAAAAATACGAAATTTTATTGAGAATGTGATTCTGGCTTGTTTCAACCATCCGCGCCAAATAAAGCAGTTGATATACTCATCAAAGCGAACGTTAAAATAAAGAACTGTACAAATTTAATGACATGATAAAAGTGACAGTCGGATGACTACAAAGGAAATAAATCACAAATATTCACCAGCGATGAATGTTAAAATGAATGTTAACTTTATTTAAGAATTAGATTATAAATAATTTCTGTGCATACCGTAACTTCCGCCTAAGAGTCAAATTCAGACATTCAACAAACAACAAATGTCCCCGAGAAATCAACAAAAATATCCTTTAACAAAGGCATCAAATATAATGACCACCAAAAAATGCTTTGATACCCTAAGATCTTTTACCAAAAAAATATACTGAACACCAAAAATAATACTTCTACCATTACAATAGTACTAGCTGTTTTAATAAAAAGTGCACATTAAATTTTATTCGAACACCAAATTTACTAAATGATCACCAAATCTTTGCGACCAAATTAATACAATACTACCTAAATAACCCACTATGATTGCCATAAAATATATGAGTATTACCAAATAAAGTATAATGATGCCAAAACAAGTGATACCAAAACCCGAATCAGCATTCAGCACACCCTACTTCCACGTGGACTTGTCTGTCCTACCCCTAGAGTGTATATGTCGTCGGCCGATCGTAAAATCCGCCAGATCACGAAATTCCTAGGCATATCGTGAAACGCCGCCATTTCATGATATGCCTAAAAGTTGGCCAGGCTTATCACGATGTGCCTGATAAACAATACGGCAGATCGATTAGAGCAACACATTTGTCGATATTCCTAGCTCTATACCGGGCACATTGTAAAATAGTTTCTTTCTTGGCCACTGGTGGCGCTGCGTATGCGATGGCGGCCGTGTTTATTGGGAGCCAATAATCAGGGTGGACAAAAATGGCTTGTCATGAGCGAACTTTGTCTTAGGTCGGTTAGGTTAGGGTTCACTTGTGTCCCTCAGACCAGAAATAGACACCCCGCGCAGCGGGGTGGCGTCTACTCGCTGGAGATTATCAGTCGAGAGCGAAGCGTAGGTCTGAGTCCTAGAAACGAAAGCGGGGATCCGTCGAATTTAGGAAATTATTTTACAATTTTTAATTTAGCAATGATTTATTACGATATCATTTTCTTTAATAGGATAGTAAGATGTTATAATTTGGGTTATGTTTTCATATTAATAGGAGATACAATTTTGGTGATCACTTACTATTTTTGGGTTTAGCTATGATTTATTAGGATAGCGTTTTTTTAAATAGGATAGTAAGATGTTATAATTTGGGTTATTATTTCACATTAATAGGAGATAAAAATTTGGTGATCACTTAACTATTTTTAGATTAGCAATGATTTATTTGGATAGCATTTTCTTTAATAGGGTAGTAAGATGTTATAATTTGGGTTACTATTTCATATTAAAATGGAGATAAAATTTTGGTGATCACTTAGTATTTTTGGCACTAAAAAGTATTTTTTTGGCGTTATATTTTACTATATCTGGTGGTCCGTTAAACATATGCCTTTAACAAATGCACGAATATGAATGGTACCGTTAATGTTTATTAAATATATTTTTAATTTGTTTTCTTGTTAATATTTTGAATCAAGAACTATACTTCTTTCGACCGTAATAATCATACTGGCCTCGTATTGTAGCCGGACCTCGCCTGCGGCGCGGTCTGTCTAATTCATACTCGGTCAGTATCAGTATAGCTTCCTTACTGGTCTCTGCCGTAATGTAAATTAATCACAAACAAATACAGATACCTCAAATAAACACTACTATAAGAATCATTTTCAACGATATCGCTTTTCGTTTTCAAGATATTCCCGAGTTTGTACGAAAAAACCCCAAAAAATTTCGTGATTTTTCGTCATTTTTACGTTTTTTTTTAACTTTTGGAGTCCTTGCCAAGGGGCATCTTTTGACATCTCAATCATCCACGTAGCCCTAAAACTCAGGAGACCAGAGCGATGTCTCACTTTCGCTGAAATTGGGTGCTATACGGGCTATACTGAGGCGATTTAAATAACATTTTCAATGTTAAAAAACGCAATGATATTAAGGGGAGAAAGGCTATAATTTGTTTGTGATATTAATGAATAAATATGCTTGTGCTTTTTTCATGTTCATTTTCAGATATTTGAAAAAAAGAATTAAAAAAATGAAAAATATCCAATATTTGATAACATAATGATATTTAAGGATTAGATTATAAAGGATATCTGCACATTCACTTCCTCTAAAGAGTCGAATTCAGACATTCAACAACGGGGAAATCAACAAAAATATCCTTTACGTCACACCTATTCCTGCCTAGACCGTAAGAGATACAAAGGTTTTTTTTTCATAATGTAGGCAAACTCAATACCCCGAGGGCCTTTTTTCATTTTTTCGATATCGCTTTTGTTTTCAAGATATTGCCGATTTTGTACGAAAAGAACCCAAAAAAATGCGTCATTTTTCGACATGTTTGCGATTTTACAAAAAGCTATAAAAATTTTTTTACATTTTGTAGTCCCTGCCAAGGGGCATATTTCGACATCTCAATCATCCACGTACCCCTAAAACTCACGTGACCAGGGCAATGTCTCCTCCTTTCGCTGCAATTGGGGGCTATACTGAAGCGATTTAAATAACATTATAAATGTTAAAAAAAGTTCTATGCTCTATGTCGGGCCGAAAATCATTTTTATGTCCAGATGTTTGGATGTTCCGCTTTATTTATTTATTTATTAAGAACACCCACATAATATATATTAAATTCACCTAAAGCTAAGTTTATTCGGAGGTATTTATTTCCGCTTCCTCGCTTGTCTCCTCTACACGTCGCATTTCTCAAGCGATTCTCGTGAATTTTTGTCAGCAGGTTCGTTAATAATTATAGTTTTTTCACGTCACTGCTCGGTAATGTGGCAAAAGATGGTTAAATTCGGGCTTTAAAGCTGGGGTTAGTTGGAAATCGCACGAACAGGCCAACTATGAGTTCAAACTGTCCAACAATGTTATTATATATCATTAATTAGGTGCTTTATTAGGTACTTAATTTTGACTTATACGATTACTCGCGTGTGTAATGCCTCGGCCAAAAGTGCAATAGATGGACTCGTCTCCTTCGTAGAGCGCGAACTCACTCGTCTCGTCCATCTATTGCCTACTTTCTAGCCTCTACAACAATGCTATTTATATGTTCAGTACAGTTACTTTTCTATTTTTTAAATCCAGTTTATTGAGTTTCTACAGCTCACAGATACACTTGTTAATTATTAATGTTTAATTTATGTAGAACTATGCCAATTTGGTACCAACCACTTTAAAGGAATTCATTGCAATTGGTCTCTTACCAATTTCATGACGCCGCTAATAACAAATACTTAAATGACAATTACATTAAATCCGTGACGAGTCTCTTGATGTGATGATGTGATTATTTAATTGATTCACGTTAGGCTTTGAATGCGGTTGACCGATGACAATTAATTAAATGGATAGGAATTTTTTGAGCAGGTATCTCCTGATAAATTACGTGTTACCTACCAAACCGGTTAATTATAATCAAAAGTCATCCTAAGTGGATCCTCCTAAAGTGGATATTTATACTGACTAGTTGTTATCGCTATTTGTATTTAGTTTTAAGCCTTTTTAGGGTTCCGTAGCCAAATGGCAAAAAACAAAACCCTTATAGATTCGTCATGTCTGTCTGTCTGTCTGTCCGTCCGTATGTCACAGGCAATTTCGTATATATAGGCATACTAGAAAACAATAAGGTGTATTTAAATAAAATTTTGAGAATAGGTGTATTTTGTTAGCCGCTACATAGTTTTGTAATAAAATTACAAAAAAAATCTTTAGGGGTGCACTCCATACACAAAACTGAAAGTAAAAAAAAAAAATTTTCATTGCAAGCCCACGTGTGGCACATCAATCGATAGGCCTTTTAAAATAAATATAAGGTTTCTAAATTTTTTTGATTAAGTGAATAGTGTCGAAGATAATCGCCCCGAAAGTCACTAAAATTGTGGCCCCCCCTCTACTTTTGAACCGTGTGTTTTAAAAATATGAAAAAATCATGGACATAGGGTTTATTAAATTCTTTCAGCGAAAATTGTTACGAACAAGATCGTTTCAAAGGTTTTTGAGATATTTCTAAAAACAGCCTTCCTTAAAGAAAAGGACGTAAGTGCCGTAAGATTTCAGTAACGATACGACCTTTTTAATAGGCACGGAACCCTTCGTTGTGCGTGGTCCGACACGCACTTGGCCGCTTTGTATCTATTTAATTTATTCACCACTGATTTACAAAAACAACTCTGTCTCTTGTTTTCAAAGGCACGTTTCCTCATAGAAGATATATTTTAACACCAAATTCTTGAGGAAATTCGGGGGTTCCTCTTGATATTGCAATTTGCCTATCAATAAATCTGCTGTGACTTTCCAAGTCTGGCCTCTACGTTGTTTGCCTTGGTTTAAACCTTGTATTCATATTTTAGTCATAAGTCATATGATGACTCATCATCATCGTCATAAATTTAAGAGCAGAGCTCTTGTCGTAGAAGTTATTGACATTCCATTTCTAGTAAAATTACTCCTTTATGGGAACTAGTAAAGTGGTAGTTTCCCCACTTCTCTTCGACGCGACGTCGCAGTATAACAGCCAGTTTGATATTTCGATTACTTTTTTGGTCAAAAGCCCTGCTCCTCCCCTTCTGGCACTGCAACTGCGGCTCTTTAACAAGAGAATGCCTATTTAGTGGCATGAATTTAATCCCCATGTTGCCAGCTCCTCATTACGCTAATTAAGCTTTTAATGGTCCATCGGCACCGTTCCGCCCTGCCCTGTTAACCCTGCCGCTGCTTGATCAGGGACTGTTTAATCTATACTTATATTCACTATCACTACTAACCACCATATCTTATAGCAGAACATTATCCGTCACGTCGAAGTATGTACGGGCGTCGTCGTTCGAACTCGGCCGATCGAATCAAACGTATGTAATGGCCGCTCCACACGATGGGCCATAAAGGAACGAGAGCGCCTTCACTGCTTCACGGAAGATGGCGGTTGTAGCAGTGAACTCGTTCCTTTACATAGGTTTGATTCGATCGGCCGAGTTCGGACGACGACGCCCAAACATACTTCGGCCGACAACGGATTAGGTGGACCCGTACCGTTGGAATAAAACACGTCCGTACACAATACCATTTAATGGAGAAGAACATATCTACCCTCCACCTAAAAAGATAACTACTTAAAACAACCCCATTACCCACATTACAAACCCCAACGTATGATTACGAAAAATACTGCCAGGACAAAAATAACAAAACAAAATTTCAAGTATTATAGATTTCTCAATTAAGTGTAATGGTATATATTTACTAGGGAGTAAATCTTATTCAAATCTAACTAAACTAGGCTAATACTGTGCGTACCAGGAAAACATGGATCAAGTGTAGGTATTATGTAGATTATATAAGTAGACGAATAATTATGAATACAAAATCTTTATACTTGCTTGAACTTGCATTTGCCATGTGCAAGTCATAATACCTACAGTTGATTCATGTTTTCCTTGAGCAATGAGATTTTGCACGAGACATAACTTATATTGATTGTATTCTAGTTAGTAACCGCTGATGAATCATTATGAAACCAAAAATAGAATATATTGTAACACATTTAATTTACCTGTAATGTGAAAACCTAATCTTGTAGTTTGTCTTCTGGGTGTCTGGAAGATCTATGTCAGGTGGTAATCGTTTACGCTAAATCTAGTGGCTACGCCAATTCAGTTCTACGGATTATGTTCTAGACGAGCGTGGGCTCCTTAGGACTACAAGAGAGATAATGATAAAATGAGAATGATGCGTACTAACAGGTTTGTGATTTAATTATTTGTTGTTACAGTGCTACCCGGTATTGAAAAATGCAAGCTCGAAGACTCGGCATGTATGACCCCCGCTTTCCAAAAGGCTTTTCCCTTATTCATGGCGGGGTTGCCAGAGCAAGGCGTTGAAGTGCTGGACGTTATGAATATGGATGACGTTTCTTTCGATTTATCTGGTCTTAAGTTCAGCCTTAAAGAAGGAAAGCTGAAGGGTCTGAAATCAGCGACTGTGAATAACGCGAAGTAAGGAAAAAGATACACTTCTACAGATTCCCGTTTAATTTTCAAAATTCTTAGATTATCATGTACGAAATGCATGTGATAACTCTGTGGTAATCAAACAAAGATAGAATTAAATGAGGGCCTGTAGAAATAGGCATCTGCTGAATTGTTTTTTTTTTTAATTAGCTTAAACTCATTTGATAAAAGACTCTCTAGACAACTGCTATGGTAACTATTAATAAATGGAATAAATGGTTCAAGCCTTATATGCTCGTATTACCGTTTCAATTTAATTGATTATTTCCAATACATTTTATATAATAACCAATTTATAATTTTAGATGGAATCTCCAAAAAAAGACGTTGACTGTGGTTTTCCATCTAGATTCCACGGTCAAGGGCCACTACATTGCCTCCGGAAGGATCTTAATTCTGCCGATCACCGGTGATGGGCAAATGAAACTAAAATTGAGTAAGCATATTTATTTACGAGCCAGTTTCTTATTTGGGTGCCACGCTTTTTTTTACATTTAGCAATCATTCACTGACGATTTCCACCTTTAAAACAGCAGCTTTGAACTGGTATGGAACCATCGGCATAGATTTTGAGCCAGCTATATTTTTCTGTCCCCATTTCTTTTTTAAATCTCTCCTTAGATGACTTAGATAATCATGTGAAGTACCCGTATTTTGACTTCTTAATATATTAAGGCCAAGGCCACATTAGCAAAAAGAATGTTGGTTTAAAACAAGGTTTCAACAAAAGCACTCGTTCTCTCTGTTCAGAGCTGCTTTATCTAAAAAGGTCAAAACCATAATGAGTCATTGTTTAATTGTAGTTGATTTGTAAATACAATGATGCGTTATCCTTTCATCGTTTTTTAAAAGATGATCTCATATCAAATGTGCTTTCGGTGATCATATTATTATTTGGAATTTGATATTTCCTAACCTTGCAAAACTTTGTTATTTTTAACCCCCGACGCAAAAAGACGTGTCTGTCTGTGTATCTGTGTATCTGTCTGTGGTAGCGTAGCTCCCTAACGGATGGACCGATTTGAATGCGGTTTTTTTGTGTTATATATAATTTTATCCCGAGGGTTCTTTGCTATGTTTCATGAATATCTGTCCAGTCGATTTTGAGATATTGGACTTTGAAATGAAAATGTCAGGGGTTTTTCAAGTTTTCTAAGTTGTAGTTATTACTTATTCATTTGTTATTTACAGAAAACGTTGTTATCAAAATCGTTATGAATTACGAGATTGAAAAGGACGCGGAGGGGAAGGAACACATGGTTCCCTACAAGTATTCCTTAGATTTCGAAGTGAAGGACAACGCCCATTTCAGCTTGACCAACCTCTTCAATGGAAACAAGGAATTGAGTGAGTATATGGATGCCTTTTTTAGGGTTCCGTAGTCAACAAGGAACCCTTATAGTTTCGCCATGTCCGTCTTGCCGACCGTCCGTCCGTCTTCGGCTTAGCTCAGTAACCATTACTACTAGAAAACTGTAATTCGGCATAGGTATATAAATCAATCACGCCAACAAAACAGTACAATAAAATCTCGTTTTTTTTTCCTACACCTAAAGCGGGGATGTATTTTTTTTTCTGGTAAAACCCTGGGTGTGGGATTTCGTTGGATAGCTTGTTAATAATGAAAATATTTCAAATCAGTGATTCGTTTGCGAGATAAGGGCTATAAAGCTCTAATTAAAGTAACCCCGATTACGGTGGATGTATTTTATGACGAAATCGTACGGACTGGTAGTCACTGTGTAATTAAGGTACCTTCGAGATTTTAAGTGATAATTGTAACTAAGTATTAAAAAACAATACTTTTTCTACGTGCCCATCTAACTATTTCACGGATTAAATATTGTATGTTGACAACTTGAACAAATACAAGACCTCAAAATTCTACAAAAAAAGTTCAACTTTTAAAATATTTCATATCATAAGCCTTACTGAGCTTACTATGGGACTAGGTCGATTTGTGTAAGATTGTCCCCTTATATTTATTTATTATTATTTATAAATAAATCTTCTTTGTAGGTAGATGTTACTAAAATGCTTCCTAATTTGAGAACTTTGGCTTAGGCTTGTTGACATATACCAAATAAATTTCCGAGTGCTTGAAATTGGCTCAATAGCTGGCACCATCAATCGTAATTTATGTGACAAACGAGTTAGGTACCCATCATTGAAATTAAGGTGCTAATCATTGGACCGTTTACGTTATTATTAATATATTCCTGTTTTATATCCTACCAGGTGACGCCATGTTAAAATTCTTGAACGAGAATTGGAAACAGATTTCACTTGAATTCGGAAGGCCCATCATGGATTCCGCCGCGAACACGATTTACAAAAATGTGAGATCATTTTTACAAAAAGTACCGATATCCGATATTGCGCAGTATTAACTTGCTCATTCTTAAATATATTTGTTGTTATTAAAAGGGTACAAATTATTACTTACTGTGTTTTTATTTTTTAACTTTGGACATCGATCACTTAATTTACGAAAATTAACAAATCGGTGTTACACACAATTTAGAAGTCCAGTCACTTTTTGTAAGTAGCTATACAATTTTAGAATGAAAAGTAAGTTATGAAAGGTAAATACTTTTACGATATTATTGACTGTATTAATTCTATTATGTGATTTGACCTGGCCTTTAGTCATTTATTATTATTTTTACAATTTAATCTATTTAAATATAAATGCCTTTGTCCTGACTGACTCACTCATCAACGCACAGCCGAAACTACTGGGACTAGAAACTTGAAATTTACACCAGAACTTCCTTTTATGACGAAGACAACCAATAAGACGGGATTTTTGGAAATTCCATCCCTAAGGGGGTTAAATGGGGGTGCAAAGTTTGTATGGGGGAAACTTTATATTATGAACTAGAGACTTAAAACTTTGTAGAAAGATTACTTATTAAGATACAAAAAAAGTAATTTCAGCGTTTAAGAAAATTCCACCCCTAAAGGTGTTAAATAGGGGTGCAATGTTTGTATGGGGGAAACATTAATTTTTGCACTATGAACTTGAAACTTTGTAGAAAGATTACTCATTAAAATAAAGTAAAAGTAATTTCTGCGTTTAAAAAAAATCCACCCCTAAGGGGGTTAAATAAGGGTGCAAAGATTGTATGAGGGAAACTTTCCCTTTTGAAAGAGAAACTTGAAACTTTGTAGACAGATTACTTATTAAAATACAAAAAAAGTACTTTCAGCGTTTTAGAAAATTCTACCCCTAAGGGGGTTAAATAGGGGTGCAATGATTGTATGGGAGAAACACTGTTTTTTGAACTAGAGACTTGAAACGTTGTAGAAAGATTACTTATTAAGATACAAAAAAAGTAATTTCAGCGTTTAAGAAAATTCCACCCCTAAAGGGGTTAAATAGGGGTGCAATGTTTGTATGGGGGAAACATTAATTTTTGCACTATGAACTTGAAACTTTGTAGAAAGATTACTCATTAAAATAAAGTAAAAGTAATTTCAGCGTTTAAAAAAATTCCACCCCTAAGGGGGTTAAATAAGGGTGCAAAGTTTGTATGAGGGAAACTTTCCCTGTTGAAAGAGAAACTTGAAACTTTGTAGACAGATTACTTATTAAAATACAAAAAAGTACTTTCAGCGTTTTAGAAAATTCTACCCCTAAGGGGGTTAAATAGGGGTGCAATGTTTGTATGGGAGAAACTGTTTTTTGAACTAGAGACTTGAAACGTTGTAGAAAGATTACTTACTAAGATACAAAATAAGTAATTTCAGCGTTTAAGAAAATTCCACCCCTAAGGGGGTTAAATAAGGGTGCAAAGTTTATATGTGGGAAACTTTCCCTTTTGAAAGAGAAACTTAAAACTTTGTAAGCAGATTACTTATTTGTATACAAAAAAATAATTTAAGCGTTTTGGAAAAATCCACCCCTGAGGGGTTGTAAAAAGGATGACATGTTTGTATGGGGGAAACTTTGTTTTTTAGGTACAGTAAAATTTTTATAGAAAAATTCCTTATTAAAATATAGAAAAAGTCGTTTCAGTGACTCTGAAAACTCCACCCCTAAGGGAGTGACATTGGGGTTTAGAGTGAATATGGGGGAAACTTAGTTTTTGAGCTAGAGAGTTAAAACTTTGTAGAAATATTACTTATTAGATAACAAAAAAAGTGATATCTGCGTTTTAGAAAATTCCACCCCTCAGGGGGTTAAATAGGGGTACAATGTTTGTATGGGCGAAACATTCATTTTTGAACTATAGAACTTGAAACTTTGTAGAAACATTACTCATTAGAATACAAAAAAAGCAATTTCTGCGTTTAAGAAAATTCCACCCCTAAGGGGGTTAAATGGGGGTGCAATGTTTGTATAGGGGAAACATTATTTTTTTGAACTAGAGACTTGAAACTCTGTAGAAAGATTACTTATTAGAATACAAAAAAGCAATTTCTGCATTTAAGAAAATTGTACCTTTAAGAGGGTCAAATGGGGGTGCAAAGAGGAACCTTTATTTTTTGAGATAGAAACTTGAAACTTTGTAAAAAGATTACTTATTAGAATACAAAAAAACCAGCATTCTATCCCAATGGGGATTAAAAAAGGTTGAAGGTTTTGGACGGGGAACACTGGATTTTCTAAAGAGACTCTTCATTAACCTGTCTCCATTTCTCGATTTCCAGTGCTGAGTTTAAGATTGCTTTAACGGCCTTGCGATAATTACCTTTTAACTAAGATCCCCATTTTCTAGCTCCAAATCCATGCGTCGCTCTATATCTGGCAGAATTTTTGCCAAATATTAAAATAAGATTAAAGCATCAGGAAACTGACGGAATAAGTATTGAGCATTCTGCAAACAATTCCCGTAATCTGATTGGAAAATCTTTAAAGATTCTTTAACAATTGCATATCAGTGTCTGCCACTGTTTGAAATGTAATATGTCTAGAACATTTTAACTAAGAATAAAATTCACTTACCTATTTTATACCTTTGTCATCATCAAAAATTTACGCGGACGAAGTCGCAGGCGGCCGCTAGTATAAAAATAAATCCTTACCTTGATCACATTGCACAAACTTGTCCTTAAAATTGACGCTTAACACCATTAACATATCGTAAATTTATTTATCTCGCGAATAGATCCACTATAAATTTATAGGTAAGCGCAAACCTATATATTTTTTTAATTTTCGGAAGTTGGTTATGTAAAATTCGCTAGCGAAGTGAAAGCGCGGAGCGAGAAAATTGATGTAATCATTTCTTGGGACTTCTATTGATTCGTTTGCATAATTTCCTTACAGAAATGCAAATTGACCAATACTTCGGGAAATAACAGTATTTTACACTCAATTAATCGGCTAGCTTCAGGGTTGCCTGAACTTCCAACTTTGTCTAAGAGTCCATTCAGTGTCAATCATTAAATATACGAAAGCAAATTATTACCTTGTGAAAGTACGGGGAGTTTAAAACCTTGTCATAACTGTTAGTCCGTTATTTTCACGTTCACAAAAAGGAACTATTTCGTATTTAAAATAAGAGTAGGGCGCTTTCCTGACTTAAGGGGATGCCTTGGTTCGAATCAAAGACGCCCCTTAGACAGAGACACGCTATGCATTCCGCGCACGAGAAAAAGAGATGTAACACTCTTCGGGAATGGCTTTTTTGGACCAATCTCGATAAATACCTAACTTAGTGAAGTCTAATCTAAATTTCATTAAGTGAGATTTTAGATGAGATAAAATCCTATTAGTATTAACTTGATTGTGTCGTAAAATATGTATCGTTTGAGTAGGCCGAGTGAAAAAAGGAAAATACAGACCTAACTTTGGTTTTTTTTTCTATAGAGGAAATTGTAAGCAATAATGTATCGATCAAATCCGATAAACAATCATATAGTCAAGAATCATATATCTGAAAATCAGACAGAGAACGGCGTTTCAAAGCACGAGATAATTTCCAATGCACCATCTTAAGGGGGCGGGATCGGTACCTACGCGGTATTTTGTACTTTAACGTGAGCTCGAGTCGAGAGTTACTGAAGCCACAAAGATTTCCACTCTTGTCGGTATACTATCAGTAGGTATTTCATCTGCGCCGTTCCACTTTCGGGCATTCCGCGCCAGGCAGGGAGCACTCATTTAAATGTAGGCAGGCACTGCAAAGAATTGGTACGTTCTCGACTAACGGTTGACACTGGCAGCTTACTGATACCGTACCGCCTCCGCACAGTCCGCACCTGCAAATTAGGAAGTTGCCTAAGTTTGTACGTGCAAGAATGTAGTGTGAACATTTTCTACATTAGGAACAGTTATTTAAATTTTTCGCATATTTCATACCCTGTAAGTCAATTAAGTCAAACGCTATATAAGCAATGTAACCCTTGATTTTGTGAATTAACAGCGTTGACTTAGTTTTAAGAGAAAATCGGATTTTAGATGGAAAACTTAGCTCGTTTTAGCAAGGAATGTTTTTGATGCTTGGATTCGGTTGCAATATCACATAATTATCAGATGTAGACAGGATATCATCAGTATCCTTGCTTAACACTTTCACTGTCAGGAACCCGCCTCGCAGGTGCCTACGCCTTAGTCACTTTCCGCTACATACGGGGAAACCCGCGACGAGATCGGCTAGAGCGCACTTCGTTATAGTCAACAACAATACTAACTATTGTGGTACGTGTTAGCGAAAATAGATAATTGCCTATGAAATGGTATAGGTATAGTTGCCCCCATGTTTCCAGTATGTCACAGCGTATTCCATGTCATGTGACGCTACCTACTTATCACATTCACTGCCAAGAATCGCTACGCGCTACGCCTGTAGCCAAATCCGTGGTTTTCCTCGTATGTAGCGGAAAGCGACTACGGCGTAGGAACCCGGTAGGCGGGTTCCTGGCAGTTAAACTTAAAAAGCGGACCCCGCGGGCTCCTTTGGGCACAATCGGGAACGACGCTAGGAGGATGTGATGGTACTTAAAGGGCATTGAATGTATGTGCTTTGTCTAACCCTTCTGGTTATACAGGCGTGAGTATGAATGTAACCACAGAATAGATATGTAACTTAACTCAGGTTTTAAATGTCATGTCCTAAAATTCCGTCATCATCGATGCTTAAAAGCAATTCCAATATTATTTTTCAAAACAATTTTAACAGCTGCAAAATCCATTCATCCATTGTATGAATATTTTATTACGGCAAAACGGATCACGGGAGTCAAATGAAATCCGTGGATGCTCGTTTATATTTTTCAAATTATACTATGAAATGGTCGGATATTCGAAGTGTTTTTATTGTGAGTTTTCGGAATGCTATTATAATGAGAATACATTGGGAGAGGTAAGGCACAGCGGATCATCCCGCTGTTATTTTTAGCAGCCCTACTGGGAATTATATGTCCATCTTACAGAAGAACGCAGCCATAATAACGCCGCTGCTTGCTCTGTAGGTATGTGGTGTTATGTTCCTGATGGGAGTAGGTCGCCAGAGCTCCCGAGAATATGTTGTGATGAGAGTGTGAGATCCGTGTTAGTCTCTCTCTAGTCCTAAACGCAACGAATCCTCAAATCAATGAAGAGTCAGCAACGCGCTCAATCGCCCGTTCGTTTCTGGCGCAATCGTCAATTGGTTACGATGTTTGCTTTTCACAGGCAGACCGAATGTATGTTTGAAACCGTCGTAGTGTTACAAACAAGTTTCTGTCAAAAAAATCATTTTTGGTACCAATCTTTTATTGCAGACTGTACTTTTCTGTTTACCATCATCATTGAGACAATTCTAACCCAAACTCAACGGGGTTACGTCGATTAAGTACTGAATTCACATGGTCACCTTCTGTCTCCATCACCAGATCAGCTCGATGGTACCATAATATTTAATTGTCATCTAAACTATACTGATACCCAAAATTTCAGCTCAATCGGTCACCGGGAAGTGGGTCAAATTTAACTTCCAAGATTTGATGACAAACACGTGAAACTGAATAAAAGCTTGTAAAAAGGATGTGATTCGTATTTTTACTACCCTACTCAGCCTCGACCACTTTAGCTTAGTTAGTAGTACCCTGCCGACGAAGCTGCTGGTCCTTGGTTCGAATCCCGGTAAGGGCATTTATTTCATTTATTTGTGTGAAAAAATCGAAGATTTGTTCCAGAATTAATGTTTTCTATGTGGGTATAAATAAATGTAGTGTTATCTTTATTCACGTGCGGCGCCGCGGACTTTCTCATTCAAATATTATATGGATTGTACATGGATTTGCCTATGAAGGCGCCTGTCAGCCCTTAGTACTCGTAAGCAAGTGCTTTCCTGCGCTTCATTTACATAACTCTACGCGCGGAGGCAGGCGTCTATCAATAAAGCAATGGAAAACCACCTACTAAACGTATATTTAATTCATTCTTTTCTTTGTCGGTTTACTTCCAAAAGCCTACAAAGCAACGAATAATTATCGAATTAAAGTATAGTTTTTTTTCGGGTACTCATTTAAGGCGAAATATCCTCGAGCTGCGGGCAGCGGGCATCAGAGTAGGTAGTAGTATTTAAAAGCATTATCGGGGAATATATTTAGACATAAATTGACGAAATGGATAAATGTTTTTACAGTGTAAGGGAATATCTAAATTATAAAAATCTACTGAAATCTTAGTGACTGATTATCTTATTATTATCATTATTATTAATTCAGTGACATCTATTAATATTGGATTCTAGCGTAATTTATCAAGTACATATTTATATATGCTTGTAGGTTGAATACAAGGACATTTTATACTGTAAAACCTTTTATAACTGTATTCTGACAAATGACAATGTCTGATTCTGATTTCTGTGTGTATAGTCTGACCGCTTAACTGTTTCCTCGCTTGCGCGTTTTGCGCGGAGGTATACCGGAGGAGCACGCGGCGTGCGGTCGCCGGGACTTCGCGAGAGTCTGTAGCGTACCTCTTTTTCTGATGGTTGAGTACTATTTCTGCACGTGCAACCGCTCCGTTTTGCTCGTATGCCGTTTTCCAAGACGTTCACGCAATAGCTATGAAATTGCGGTCCCTTGGTTCCTTCTGAAACGCCAAAGTTTGAACAATACATTTCCTGTTAATGTTAACGTGCGGTTTAGGCACACTTTTCTTACCTGTTTTTTGTTAATTTGGGCTGTAATTTGTCACTCTTTGAGATTTTGCTGAAAAAGAAATGAAATTGTTTTCCTAATTAATTATGTTTAAGTAATTATGTAGTCCTGGTACTTTGTAAATTTGAAATTATTAATTCAGAAACTGAAATTCTGGAATGTGGACCCCCTGGGGTATATAAGCCGTACAACGGACGGAACCATCGGTTCTACTTCGACTTCCAAATAGAAGACTACTAAATTGATCTGTTGCGGGGTCACAGCTGGCCCCGCAACTCAAGAGGGATCCCTACGCCAGTATTGGCTCTTATCCTGCGTGCCTTTGAGCGCCATCGCGTGCCTTCGAGTGCCACTGCGTGCCTTTGAGCGCCACTGCGTCCCTTCGAGCGCCACTGCGTGCCTTTTAGCGCCACTGCGTCCCATAGCGCGCTACCACGTGCCTTTACTGCGCGTCACTGCGTGCATTTACTGCGTGATAACTGCGCGCCTCTGCGTGCCTTTACTGCACGCCTCTGCGTGCCTTTACTGCGCACCTCTGCGTGCCTTAACTGCGCGTCCTCACGCGCCTTACTTACCTGCGCGCCCCCGCGGGCCTGTTCTGCGCGCCGCCGCATGCCTATTCTGCGCGCCCTCACGCGCCTTACCTGCGCGGCTCCGCGTGCCTTACTGCGCGCCACTGCGTGCGCTACTGCGCGCCACTGCATACCTTACTGGGCGCCACTGCGTAGCTTACTGCGCGCCGCCGCATGCCTATTCTGCGCGCCCTCACGCTGCTTTTCCACGTGTCCTGGTAACCCTCAACTCGTCAAAAATAAGAATAAAATAAAGACCCTGACCCATACCTCTCCTCTTTTTTTTTATTTAGTACTTAACCTTTTTTTATCTGTTCCGTGGGCTTTCAAATCTCTGAAAGTCCACGTAACGTGACCGTTTTTTATAGATGATTCTTCCGAGAATCTTTATAGAATTCTAGCATATTTCAAAAAGAAATAAACACTCAGTTCTTGATACGAACCGGCGATCACCAGAAGCCTACGCGGCCCGTCATCCAACTGAGCTATCGGAACAATCTTGCTCGGTCGACTAATATTTTAATCAGTTCTCTCTAACAACGCCTTAGTAGGGACGCCAATGCAACATCTACTCAGAATACTAAGTCTTCTTATTGGCACCAGCGTCTCAAACAACATTTAACTCAGTTTAATTTTATGTAGTTTTCGCTTATTGTAGGAAATTTGAAGCCCCATTCTTTCTACTCCCTTATTGAACGGATTTTGCTGCTTCTACAACAAACATTTTGCCTTAAGTTACCTCTCTTGGCCAACTTAATATTGATTACACGGCGTAATTCGTACCCTTTCCGGATTGATTTGATTAGAAGTACATGGAAGTCTCAAAATTCGTTACCGTCGTGCAATACACCTGCCTTGCCTTGAATTGATGATATATGTGGGTTCAGTAGGCGGTTTCAGGGGAGTCATACGTGTCACAAATGCGGGAATATTTTATTATTCAGATTTAAATTTCAATCTTGATATTGGGGTAACGTGATACTTTATACACATTATGTTATTTCGTTCGATTTATTTCGTGAAGTGACATGTAGAAGAAGTATGGGGATTGGCAATGAGGTTACCTGAGCTGTGATTCCAAGTGAGTTCATTGAAAAAAGGATAGGATATCTCTAGGATATTGCTTGTTCTTGTCTATGTCATTCTAATTTTGAAAGACGGACACATGAAAGTGGTGATATCACTAATGACATCAAAAAAATCGATAAAGATAGATAGAAGACGACAGAAGCAGCGTCTACTTATTAAAACTATTTATAGGTATCGCACTGGGCCAGCGTGGGGACTACTGCCCATTCCCTCTCATACATGAGAGGAGGCCTGTGCCCAGCAGTGGGACGTATATAGGCTGATGATGTGTGTGTGTGATAGATATTAATTAACCCCCGACGCAAAGGGAGGGGTGTTATAAGTTTAACGTATCTGTGTGTCTATTTCGGCAGTCGGGTAGCCCCGTAGTGGAGTCTACCCACAGGCCAGCCATGACCAGCAGCCAAAGCCCTTCAAGCGGCTGCAAAAGAACCAGGTCCAAAAAATAAAAACTGTGTATCTGTGCATCTGTGTATCTGTCTGTGGTATCGTAGCTCACAAACGGATGGACCGATTTGAATACGGTTTTTCGTGTCATAGATAAGTTTAGTTCTTAGCCATGTTTCATGAAAATATGATCAGCCGTTTTGAGATATTGGACTTTGATATAAACTGTCGGGGGGTTTTTCAACTTTTCTAAGTTGTAGGTACCTTTGATATCATATCGGTGTATAAGTTATGTCCAAGTGAATAAACCATTGAACGGTGCAAAGCAAACGCAGAGAAGTGAACACTAATCAGTAAGATAATATATATCCTATCACGACCGGTTGAGACGTAAACGCCCTTATTCCAGCCGTGTGACGGACGTTGATTAATAAGACTGGCAGTGGGCGCAGTAAAGCGATTACAGTACCACAGTAGATTTATACCTTGATACAGTAAAACAAATCCGTACAAACGCCCGAGACACGCGTCGCAACAACGAACTCAAGTGCGCTGGCTTGTAATAATATATTAAGTGTGACAGATACGATCGTCTTATACGTTAGACATACTCGTATTCATCTGAAACAAATGACGAGTACATCTAACTCATGCGGTCTTTGACGTAGATATCACCTCAGACCATAGAATAGAAAGAAGGAATTAATTGGGTACCTACAGCAGCACGGCTATCACGCGACGGCGCGCGAGCTCTATCGATTTTTCTCGCACAATCCGTCTCTCTCTTACTACAACACTTAATAACAAGAGGTATAGTGCGAGAAAAGTTCAATCGAGATTATGTCGCGGCCGTCCCATGATAGACGTGCAGTACCGAAAATTGCGGCGACAGCGGTCGCCACTTTTAAAGATGTGTTTTTCAAGTACTTGCACAATATTGTAAATTTATATAAGGTTGAATTAATGAATACATTAATCCAAGAACATATAAAATACAAAAGGTACATAAAACTAGATTTAAAATTAAACTACAACTAACTTAAAAAAGGACCTAACAAAAACTAAGAAAATATTCCTAAATTCCCTTGGCAGGCCAATTCCTAAATTCAATTGGGCCCTTTGGCAGGGCACCCATCACGCAGGCAGCATTCCCGCGCTGAATTGCGATTGCAAGTCTTTGCGCGAGAAAGCTGCCCGCGCGAGGGTCGCCTATTGCCTCCTTCAGGCGTTTGCTGAGCGCCCCGTGAAGCCCACGCGCGCCTTTACCCCACGAGCCAAGAGTCTCGACACCAAACGGAACGAACTCGTACTGGGTGCCGAGACAATTGTACTTCACCGCCTTTGCTCGTTCCCGCGCGTCTGCTGCCACGCCAGCACGTCTGCTAGTCGAAGGAAGATAGGACGCAGCCAAGGTGTCAGCGCGTCATTAATGAATGGTTTATTCATAATGAATATATGGTAAGATCTTAAATATCTATACATATTTCTTCCCATAATATATTCAGCCAGGTCAGGCATTAGAAAACTTAGGTCAGTGATTTGATCACTCAGTCTATAGACAAGTATAAAATTACATTTAAATTAAGTACCTACATTACATAATATAACATTGCATAATTATAGCTTACTGGTGATCTAATAGTAAATATTAAACATTATTTCATCGCATGCTTCATTATTAACTACACTGAATTTAATAGATAATGTAACAGAAACTTAATAGTGTCAATGCTATGTGTTGGCAATGCTAGCCTGTGCCCTCTGTGTTTCCTTTTCTTCGATAAAGGTAAATAATTCCGAATGGAGTTTTACAAATATGGCTACTTCGTATATGTTGTATATGTTAATAAAGGCTTACAGGATTCTCGTCTATGTACTCCACAAAGAGTTGTAATTGAAGGAATACACTCGTACACGTAAACAACAGCGTCGGTGAATTCCGTAGTGATTGGCACTTGCATCACATGCATTTTTTTTTATTTAATCAAGGTTTACCAACAAATGTTTACACCAGTGCTTAAAATAGTATACATGATAATGTGTTAAAGAGTAGCGTAACATTTACTTAAAGGTAAAATTTTATCGATAAAATTATCGATGAGAATGGTATGATAACTATAATATTATGCCACGATATTATAAAGAAACATCCTAAAATAACAGTTCAGTGCCCGCTAATCAATTTATTTTAAAGAATTCTTATACATAGACTTTAATGTTGTTTATAATGCATGAGCTAAATAAATATCGATATCTAAAATAAGCGCAAGCTATTCAATCGAATTGAAGCAATCGAAATAGCAATATTTCGATTGCTTTCTTAATTGATGACGCCAATCTTACGTATTCTGCCTCACAACTGGAAGTTGACACGAAATACAATTAAATGCTACTAATGAGGTGTCGATATCTAGTAATTCACTATCATCCAAGACATACTTTACATTATCGAAACACTGTATTTTATATCTTTATCATCCTGATGTTTCAGGCAGAGATATGAAAGTGCTTATATAAATAATACCTACTGTGCTTATTCTACTATGACCACACTAAAGGCAGCTGTCGGTAATTAGGCTTAGATAACGAGTCATATCTATTGAATCAGAGCGCTTAAGTAAACGTTGATATACATCACTACACATGAATACACATGTATATCGACTGATTAATTCCCCATCCTGCTATTAACTTTGAAGAGTAGACGTTATTTTGCAAAACGTAAAGTTTGTTTTTCATTTGTACAGCAGAGATACTACGAATTTGTATGTTATTTATAGCAAATAGCTTAATGGGATTAATTTACAGTACTGGTATAATTGAACTAATTGTTTCTGGAAACTGATCATTATCGATCTACCCGTCTCCTGTACGTCTAGCACAACTTGCTGATCAGTCGCTTCGCGCGCGACTGAGCGTCTCTTGTCTCAATCGCACCTTGCAAATTAGAGAGAGGAGGTTAGATCTTTCTCGACTTGCGTCGCGGAAGGACGCTTAGCTATGAAGAAGGGCGTTTAGCTATGGTCCATACACAGAACACCCCCACTAGAAACCTAATATTGAACACTGTTATTTTTAACTAACGTGAAGGATTGATAAAAAAACTAATTTAGAAATCAGAAGTTTGTATACGTCATTAAACTCTTGTTAGAATGTACAGTATGCCTAGTAAAAGTTTACACTTACGCAAGTAGTAGACAAGAATATCAACCACTTTATGAGCAAAAAATGTAGGTGGCGCTAGCTCGTAACACATAAAAAAAAGTTTGAACTTTTCGATTTCTTTTATTTCCTTCATTTTTTTAACAAGTGATATTAATATTTTCTGTAAAGATGGGTCTTAGTTAATAGAATATGGACTAATAATTTCAAAAAAATTGTGTGGGTAGTTTATGAGAAAATCATTATTTTCTGAAAACCGTATAAGTGACATAAGTCAGAAACTGTCAAACATAAGAAGCTGAAACTTGGGCAAAATAATAGACGCCATCAGTGGTGCTTACCACAAAAAAAACATTCTCTACAATCAAAGGTCGCAAATGTATGGAAGTCCGACTATAGCCTTTCTCCACTCCGCAATACAGAGCGTTGTACCGGCAATATAGAGGGCACATGTTCTAATCTTGTTCTGGGCTTCAGACGAGGATGGTTTATATTTCCATTATATTTGTTCTCTGTATCGCATATCGTTGAAAAAATCGTTGTTCACTGCTGGATAAGGCACGACAGGATCAGTGGGCGATTACGGTGTGAAAATAATGTAACGATGGCGCATGTTGTGAACAAGTGAAATCGAATTACTTAGTTTTCAAAAAGCTTTTTAAAATATTATAGTCTATGTCACTCCGACGATTAAGAGGAATCCAACGGACACCTCATAGCATATGCCAAGTCTTCAAACCGTGTGGACTGTATATATTATAATTGTATTCACTTGTATAAAGGATGACAATCAACGTTGCTTCAACGCATTTTCGACACTTCTATGATTGTATGGAAAAGTAAGAATCCCACCAAAAACATCACATGTAAAGTGATTGCCAAGACTCCCTAGCTCATAGCTTTCAGCGTTAAAAAGATATCAGATCATAAGTAGCGCCAAGGTTCCTATCCTACACAGCGTAACTCTACCACTACCAGCCACGCTCTACAAATTCTACATGTTGGCAAAAAAGTATAGCTTTGTTGGGCACATCCCGGTCGCCGCATAGACAATCACGCGTGTCTATACTTTTGTTTTTTAGATACCAATAAAATCTTAAGTATAAGAGCTATGTTACTGAAACTTTATATGTTTAATAAGTCTACTATTGACATCATATCCCAAGATTTTTGTTTATCTGGTATAATCCAAACCCAAGTTACGAGGGTTCAAAAAACGACGAACCGCTTCGAGAAAAGGTAGGTAGTGTGCCCTTGCATTGCGCTTCGCTTGGCTCGTCTTGGCGGGGGCACTGCCGTGCCCCCAGATTTTATGTGGTCAAAATAAAATAATATCATTTTAATAAGTATAATATAATCATTTTCGCCTGCGACTTCGTCTGCATGCACCCGGGATAAAAACTATTCTATATTTTAATCCAGGTTATAAACTATTTCCATTACCGTCTCAATTCGTTCAGCCGTTTTTGCGTGATTGAGTAGGTAACAAACATCCTCAGATCTAAACTTTCGCATTTATAATATTAGTAGGATGAATGTGGAACAAATTAGCGGTGGGCTTCACAAGTTCACACAACGATTAACTTTAAAATAAAAGGATTGAGACAGATAAAACAAAAGGCGAACCCATTCCGTGCTTATGCTATCCACTTCAATTTGTAGGATGTTTTTCACACAAAAGTAATTCAACCAGCGAAAGAATGAGAAAAGGTAAGGCAGAAGTACACTTGCTTTAACTTGTTAAGACAAAGATCCGCCAACTTCCGGTAGGTAATCAAGAACTAGCGGGTCGATGGCAACTTTTTATCTTGGGTTAGATTGATCTGTCGTAGTGTTGTGTGGAGGTGAGCAAGGTCGCCCGAGAGTCTGAGCTCCGGAGGATGCATTGTATTGACAGCGAGGGGAGGGAACTTTTTCCTTCAGCTGTCAACACGGCGAATCCACAAACATATCAAGGGTCGGCAACGCCCATGTTACTCCTTTGGAGTTGCATGCGTCTATAGGCTGCGGTGTCCGCTTACTATCAGGCGCGCTGTACGCTTGTTTGCCACCGTCATTGTATGTCACACATAAAAATAGATCTCATATCCTACTTTGTTACGCTATGTCAAAGACCTCCCTCACATACACGTTCAAGGCCAATTTCACATTTGGTTGTAACTTGTACGATACGAAGTCGGTGAGGTATCGGTACCTGTCAGCGTCAAGTCAGTACAATTTCTTTACTAAGTACCGTTCTATGACTGCTTCCTGATTAGCACGGGATGCGCGAGATGCGCGTGTTAATTGTTATTACTAGTGCAGCAGCAAAAGCATATGGTATACTGACAGTATACCGACAAGTGAGGAAATCTGCGACATCAATAGGACAGCTCACGTTAAAGTACAAAATACCGCATACCGATCCGACCCGGCCAAGTCAGGAAGCAAGAAGAAATATAGATAAATTACTAGAAAACATCCACCCACAACTCGGGCACAAATACACACAAATATTAGCGCTCGAGATTCAAATCCACTAGCTTCGTAGGCTGGGACACTACTAACTAAGCTAAAGTGGTCGTCAAATAAATAGGTAAATCAAAGAGACAAAAAGAACTCAATACATAAAGTAAAATCCTGAGTAAGGTGAACTCAGGCCAAATTGTTCTCCCCAAGGCAATTAAAAGCTCAACCGAGGGCGGCAGAACCTACCTAAATTCCATTCTAAACATTTTTTCCCAATAAAAAATCTGAAGCATGCCTATTATGATTTAAATAATTAAAGAAAGTAGGTACGCAGTCTTCCTAAAATACCCCATCGGGGTAACTTATAACAACAAAAAGCGCTGATTATGAATTCAACACAGCTTAATAAGTTAAAAGTGAATGCTGTTGGTCTTTTCACTTTTCTTTTGTTTGTACTTATTTGAAAAGATCAATACGAAATGAATTTAAGGGACTGATTACAAACCTTTGATTGTAAAAGGGCGACACTGTGGATTTCAATTCGGTTACTCAAATTTATGATAAATCCATAGATCGACGTGCAACTTGATTGCTATAGCTTTGATCAATCGCTGTCATAGATGGATAGATAGATAGATTCATTTATTTTTATTTCACAACATACAGCTGCACTTAAAATTACACAGTAAATTTTTAGGAGTATATGCTGTGATCGTCGGTTTTTAAACAAAATCAAAATCACATTTATATTATTACACGAGTCAACCACTTACTAAATGATCGTGACAATAAATTTAATAAAAATTAAGGTCGCCTTTATATGGGTCGTCAATAATGCATATTCTAAATTCTTTTATAACAAAATATTATGATACTAGGATTATACTTTACTTTTGAAAAAAACCTGGAATGTGTGAAATTCAAATTATTTAATCGAATGGCATAAGTACATTATGTTTGCCTTTGAAATATTCAATATAAAAATAATAGAAGACTAACTGAATCTGAACTGAGCCACATAGTAGGGGGACTAGACGAAGATATGTGTAATTGATGAAATACTTAGGTACACCAGTTACACTCAAGACTCAGAAACAAATATTCATGCAATACTACACAAACTACCGTGATTTGAACCCAGGACCATCAGCTTCGAAAGGCGCCATTCATAAGTTACGTCATTTCAAAATAGGGGGCAGGGGGGTCTGGCCATTGGATGACGATAGTCATTTTATTAGGTCATTCAAGGGAATAACAGGATGATGATAGGGGGTCAAAAATCGTCTAAAAACGATGACGTAATTTATGAATACCGCAAAACAGCAAACTAAGGTGATTTAGGTGATCGTCGAGCATGCTGCATGTGCTGGATGCTTCTCTTTCTCTACAAGTTCAAGTCAACTTGAATGATATGTTGTAGTAAATAGATGTTTATATACACAATATATATGCCCATTATATGGCCCGACAAGTTCCTTTTTGAGCCCAACCACGTTGCAATTTTTTAATGGAACTAATTTATTTTATTGGCAAGGAGTAGGTAGGTACTCTTTGACAACAGACGTTAGAAGTCATCGAATGTCTCCCATGTAAACAAACAGCAAGGAACACGAAATACTTCACGATTGTAAAATAAATTATAATAGATATGGCAAATAGCAATCCATAGTCATGTCAGAAATTTTATTTTGAATATAATTTAATATTTACAGCAAAAAAAGATACCGATTGTCTAATATTTCTATAAACAGGTGTCCTGCGGTTTCGGCAAAATATTTTTCGCCAAATTTCACTTCCCACAAAACTTATGGCAGTAGTTTAATTTCCCAAACGGACAAATACTTAGCACATTTTTGTTTCGCATTTTGTTCATTTGGTCAAAATATCATCTGGCATAATTTTGCTTTGTCAAGTGTTATTAAGACAAAAGTTTATTAAGCAAACACTTTGTTCGGGCTAATATTGTTTTCCAAACAAAACATTTGTTCAAATTTTCATTTCGCACATTAGGTATGAGGGTGGAAAAAATAGCTTGTCATAAGCGAACTCTGTTTTTGGTCGGTTAGGTTACGGTTCACTTGTGTCCCTCAGACCAGAAATAGACACCCCGCGTGGCGTCGATTCGCTGGAGACTCGATGAAAAGGGCGAAACCGAGAGACCGAACTCGGGGCTTGCTTGTATGCATGCTGCTTATTTGCATTATAATATATTGTTACCTAAGTACCTATAGTCTATAGTACAAAAGAACATATAAACTTACATGTAAATTATTTAATTTTGTTTTTTACAAACTACCCGCTTAGCAAAATATGTAATTTCACTCAAATAGATTGCGTATGCACTACACAATTAGGATCTAAATCGTATGCCATGCAATAATTTGGAAAACGAATGTTATGCCAAATAATACGTTTGATCAAATGAAACTTGACTATGTAAAACATTGCCAAACAATAATTTGCGAAGTAATATTTTGCCATAGGAGATATTGCCAAGTGATAAAATGCGAAACAATAATTTGACTAGTGTTTTTTTGCCAAATGATCATTTGGGAAACATTTTTTGGGAAGTGACACTTTGGGAAATAATTTTTGCCCATACAATAGAGAACCCTATAAACAATGTCTTGAAATTGGTTGTTGACATGACTGGTACCTACTGACATTTTATAGTGCGGTCGTAGGTATTGATTTAACTGGTTAGTTTTGTTGGATTTAAGTAGTAATTTCTTTTCGTATTAAAATATTGTAATACAAATTGAAGACGAATATAGAAAAAGGTCATTTAGTCGAATCTTAGACCGAACGTTTAATAATTTAGGTCGGCGGTCTTGAAAGCGACACATGAGAATCAGAGTCTTCGGAGTCACAATCAGAAATATACATAAATTTTTAATACGTACTTGAAATCAGATATGGATTAATGGATGAATAGGTGTGTATTATAAAGCATAGAATTTTTGTATTCAACAAACAACACAATGTCAATACACGCTGTCCCAACACATGACATATATGACGTATGTAAATTATTGCCGTATATAATTCGGTGTACAGCAGCGATACTACCTCAGGATCAAATAGCGGCTTGCCGGGAATACATCAAAAGTTGCCTCGAACGAAGTTGAGAATTTTGAGGTTAAATTACATTTAATTTCTTGAGTACATCTCTGAACCAAACGCTCGAGTCGGCATGAATTAATAAACTAATATAATTCGGGGTCTGTTCTTAAGAGGTCTTAATTAGTTCAAATAAATATAGGACGTGATTTCGGTCGTCACAGCAGAAACACAACAGGATGTTGATGCGAAGCTTACAAATTGACTGATTATTGGACAGCTTCCCGGAAGGGGTTGCTCCAATTTCAAAGGGCACTCTATGAATTCACATTACAGTACAGTTTTTGTCAGGGTTCAGTTAAGTACCTCAATTTTTTTTTAAGAGAGCCTTTGTTGCGTGATACTGATCAATGAATACTGATGTCAACAGAAGGAACTACCTACTGCAACATTTATTTTTCCAAACTTTACCCTATTGTTACTCGTAATTATGTTACTAATCAATTATCGATTTTAATAGTTATCGACTAGCTGGCTGAATTCACCAAACGCCCTTGTTAACAATTAATTTTAATTAATGTCGTAGTGTTGGCATTTTTCTTGGGTCGTCTAAATTAAGTACGCTCCGTCGATTCTTATATTTAGTTTTCAAAAGTAAAATAAATATTAGGGGACCATCTTACACAAATCAACCTACTCCCAAACTAAGCAAAGCTTGAACTTTGGGTACTAGACGACGATAAACATACTTATATACATAAATAAATATATAGAAATCATCCATGACTCAGGAACAAATATTCGTCCTCATCAGACAAATAAATGCCCTTAAAGTGGCCGTCAATAAAATTTGCTATGTAAACACATCTCCATATTGAAATTGTCTTTCACTATGGCGGTTTGTTTACATAGTTATCAAATTCTATTGACGACCACTTTACAAGGATTCGAACTCAGGACTTTTACTTCGTAGGCAGGGTCCAACAACTAGACTAAATTCGTCGTCGATATATAACGTAATATTCCCTTTAAGGAAGCTTTTTAGGGTTTTTTTTTCTTAGTTAATCGTTTTCAATGTACTTAGTTCGTTCGCGTCGGTTGAAATACTTATTCGGATTATGTAGCTTCTAAGGTTTCGCAATTGTCATGAGTCATCGTTGTCATGTCAAGTTGACAGTTCATTGGATTGAAATTACGGTCAGCTACTACCAAGCGGGGATGGTAGCACGGGAACGCGCATCGACGGCGCGTGAAATTACGGTCAGCTACTACCAAGCGGGGATGGTAGCACGGGAACGCGCATCGACGGCGCGTGAAATTACGGTCAGCTACTACCAAGCGGGGATGGAAGCACGGGAACGCGCATCGACGGCGCGTGAAATTACGGTCAGCTACTACCAAGTGGGGATGGTAGCACGGGAACGCGCATCGACGGCGCGTGAAATTACGGTCAGCTACTACCAAGCGGGGATGGTAGCACGGGAACGCGCATCGACGGCGCGTGAAATTACGGTCAGCTACTACCAAGCGGGGATGGTAGCACGGGAACGCGCATCGACGGCGCGTGAAATTACGGTCAGCTACTACCAAGCGGGGATGGTAGCACGGGAACGCGCATCGACGGCGCGTGAAATTACGGTCAGCTACTACCAAGCGGGGATGGTAGCACGGGAACGCGCATCGACGGCGCGTGAAATTACGGTCAGCTACTACCAAGCGGGGATGGTAGCACGGGAACGCGCATCGACGGCGCGTGAAATTACGGTCAGCTACTACCAAGCGGGGATGGTAGCACGGGAACGCGCATCGACGGCGCGTGAAATTACGGTCAGCTACTACCAAGCGGGGATGGTAGCACGGGAACGCGCATCGACGGCGCGTGAAATAACGGTCAGCTACTACCAAGCGGGGATGGTAGCACGGGAACGCGCATCGACGGCACGTGAAATTACGGTCAGCTACTACCAAGCGGGGATGGTAGCACGGGAACGCGCATCGACGGCGCGTGAAATAAACGCAGTCTGCATAGGCCCTAAGTTTTCCCAGACTTATTTCGTGAATCCGTGAAGTAATAACATCGTAGTATTGTTTGAATTTATTCGTTACCGCCTATTCTATTCGCATTTCATTATATTTGCAGGGATGATGGCCACAGCCGAGCGTATGGCCAGTACCCGGTGACGACGTCTTGTTCATCCGTGACCCTCGGAGATGATAGCTTTTCCACACGGTACTAGCATGGATTACCATTCTCCGGGGTAGGCGCCGCTTCTGCACAGAGCATTCATGTTTTGGTGCAAGCGATGCCGCAATTAATCTAACTTAGATATACATCACACCAACTCTGATAGAGTTCTACAGACCAGCTATTAGTAGTATTTTATTATATATATACATAAACGACTTATACCAAACGTGTTAGGATGACCATAACGCCCTCTTCGCAGACGCCGTTTCGGTACTGCTTAGCCATAACAACACTATTCTCGAAACCGTGAAGTCAGCTACCGTACTGGGAATAGATTTTGACACTGATATGAGCAGTAAACCAATTCAAACACTGCCGATAAAATTGTCCTCCTATATTTACGCACTTCACCACCAGTACGCTTACCATGAGTTTGACAATGACGGCTTACGCTAACGAGTATCGAGTTTTCTATCTGTGCATCTCTATTGCACTTTGACAGTACGAGCGGGATGCACAGATAGTAAACTCGATACTCGTTAGCGTAAGCCGTAATTGTCAAACTCATGGTAAGCGTACTGAAACGAGTAACTGACCTCCAAACTGCGATAGCGGCGTACTGCGCATACGCTCACTATCGTACGGCCTCATACTGTGGGGAAATAGGTAGCGACGTAGATAAAATATTCACCCCTCAGAAGAAATGTGTCCCCATTTTACCAAATATTGATGAAATGGAATCTTGCAAACCCCAGTTCATTAAACATCAAGTACTCTCCCTTACCTCTTTATACTTACATCTTCGAGTCATGTATTAAGTTTGTCAGAAAACGGAAACATCTATTCACGCCTATAACCGAAATTAAAAGAAACGACTGTAACTTAAATAAAGTCAAATTACCATTCCCCAAACTGAAAATTATAACATCAAGCCCCCATTTCATGCTAATCAAAATATACAATCACATACCGAACTTTATAACAAACATTGAAGAAAATGCAAAATTCTTAACACATAAAAATTTACTTCATTGGCAAATGTTTCTATACTTAAGCAGATTTTTTTTATGATTAAGTAACAGTACTTCGATAGCTCTTAATTTTTAGGGTTCCGTAGTCAAAAAGGAACCCTTATCGCTTCGCCAATCGCCATGTCCGTCTGGCCGTCCGTCCGTCCGTCTCTCCATCCGTCTTCGGCTTAGCTCAGTAACCATTACTAATAGAAAACTGATATTCGGCATGGGTGTATAAATAGAAGAATAAAATCAGGAAAACATTTTTTTTGGGGTACCTCCCCTACAGCTAAAGTGGGGATGTAATTTTTTATTCTCGTTAAACCCATAGTGTGGGGTATAGTTGGATAGCTTGGCTTGCTTAGCTCAAATATTTTTTGCCGGCTAACTGGCTGCTACTGGGAATGTGAAAAAAATCGTGGCAGCTGTACATTATAATGAATTTAAAATGAAAACGATCACGGCTAAGTAGGCATAACTAGTTACCCGAGTCGACCAACTTAAGATCTACTTTGAAAGGCCAACTTACGTAAAAATTCGGCCTACGCAACTATTTACTTGGCGCGGGCGTGTCGATGTAACTAAGAAAGACAGGCAACTACGGAACCCTACTCTACTCGTGGCCCGATCAGCACTTGGCCGATTTTTATTTTTTCATTGTGTCATTCTGTTGAACCTTTATAATAATGATATAGCTGCAGTGTATTGATAGTTACATGATTATATTAGTATGTTTGTTTGTAGGTCTATATAGAAGAACTTAGAAGTAAAAAAAAAGACCGGGTTGCACTCCGGGAGTGCCGGCAGCATTGAAGTATAATGTACTACGTACATAGAACAGACGGCACGAACAAAATCTGGGTAGCAAGCACGGCAGAGCGGGGCGCGGGGAGGGCGGCTAACTAGTCACACGATGTCACCGGCGCAGACGCCACACTTTTATTTACCTATATTCTGCCTATTTAATTAGGTACCTCTACGGGAACGTGGATGATACATTTAATATTAAGTTATATTCATATTTTCTGTTTATTTATATGGTAACGTGGGGGTCCTGCCTTTTGCTCCGAATTTATTTCGTCCGAATTTCACTTGCCAACCAACTTTTCGCCGATGATTCACCTTGACAACTAACTAATGGCAAATTTTTGTATGACAACAGATTCATTTTGTAGAATTATTGTCAAGTCAATTATTATATTGAATTAAAAAAATTGGCATACCTATCATTTGGCAAATCTTTCAGTTGGACAAACAACTACTACCAAATAACGTTTCGTCAGTGCAACAGTTCCCTTTTCTTACATATTAAGCCAACTTTTTACTACAAAGAACAAGACAGCATAACATAGTCGGACTTTTATTCAACGTGTTTTATATAAGTTACAAGGAGGGAAGTGGGGATGGGGAGACGAAGTTACCCACAAAGGGGGTTCGGGGGCGAAGCTTCCGTATTAAAAACAACACACAATCGTAACAATGTTATTATTTGTAGGTTAGGTTAGGGTTAGCTTGTGTCCCTTAGAGCGGAAATAGGCACCCCGCGACGCGGGGTGACGTCGACACGCTGGCGGTTAGGTAAGGTTTAGGTGAGGTTAAAATAATTGGCAGGTGTTTGTTTAAAAAAAAACACATGTACACCTACATACATACATTCCACCAAGCAACAGTCCAAAAGTATTGATGTAAACACTTATCTCCAATGATGCGATATATCAGGTACCGTCATTGTCAAAAAAACAAGTGAGCGGTTGCGCTTACTCACTTTGTAAATACGTTACATAGCTTAGTTACTAAATAAAACATCTGGTAAGTGTTATACCACGAAATATATATAAGTCTAACTGACCCATTCTGATACTCGAAAGGTGGCATTTTAAAAAGTGACTTTTTGAAAAAAACGTCCAAGCATACAGTTGGTAACCGTGAGGTAGGGAAACAAAACTAAACCTTTTGATAAGTTGACACTTAATCATTCGGCGAAATGACATTATGCGAAAAATTGGTTGCGATGTGATATTCGTACATAAAATTTTCGGAGATGATTTAGAGAACCGTGTCATCATCATCATCATCATCATATCAGCCGAAAGACGTCCACTGCTGGACATAGGCCTCCCCCAAAGAGTGCCAAAGTGACCGATCCCGCGCCACCCGCATCCAGCGGACTCCCGCAACCTTTACCAGGTCATCAGTCCACCTTGTCGGGGGCCTACCCACGCTGCGCCTTCCGGTACGTGGTCGCCACTCGAGAACCTTTCCGCCCCAACGGCCATCGGTTCTACGTGCTATGTGCCCCGCCCACTGCCACTTAAGTTTAGCGATACGGAGGGCTATGGTCATCGGTTACCTTGGTTCTGCTGCGGATAGCCTCATTTCTGATGCGGTCACGCAGAGAAACTCCCAACATGGCCCTCTGCATTGCCCTTTGGGTGACTTTGAGCCTTCTTTTGAGGCCCATAGTAAGCGACCACGTTTCAGTGCCATATGTCATCACCGTGTACAAGAATTATATTCCGCTTTTAAAAGAAACATCACCTTTTACTTTCCACACAATCTCACATCTCTTAATTTTTAGTCTTAAAAGATTTAAAATGATTATGCAGTTACTTACCGATGGAAAGTTACTCCTTTGCACTTCGACGTGTTGCTCGAATTATTAGTGCAGTATCGCAGCACAGACGATGGCATATTTAACGAGATTTTACACTGTTTCGTTTAAAACAATACGACTGCGGCCCTGTACAGCTCGCAAGCGACTGAGTGACGTACAGCCGGCCGGCTGCAGTTGTACGGAACACAGTAATGATGGGTGATGTCTTCTCTATACGTAGTATAATAGCTCAATGGCCGGCAGAAGTGAAAACTTGAATAATTTTCATTTTGCAAAAAAAAATCCCTTCCTCCCCCTTCCCTCCCCCTGCGTGCCAATACATCTAATAACAATCTAGTAGTACGCTATAGTTCAACTTAACTCAGCAAAATTGATGAACGAGACGATAAATTAAAATACCAATTCAAAAAAATTCAAAAAATTCAAAATTCAAAATTTCTTTATTTGCCATTTTGTTTTTGCCATTGCCAAATATTTTTCAAAGCTTTATTATCTCTTTAGGAATAACGTCCAAATTCGAACTATTCGAATTTACTTAACTCAGCAAAATTGATGAAGGAGACGATGAAATAAAATAACAATTTGTTTTTGCCATTGCCAAATATTTTTCAAAGCTTTATCTCTTCAGGAATAACGTCCTAATTGGAACTATTCGAATTTGCTCAATAGCAAAACGGTAAAGCACGCGTGGACAAAATTACAAATTTATTTGCAGAATAAGCAATTGCAAAAAGTGTTTAACGGTGTGACAGAACTGACATCCATCAACAGTGTTCTTAAGGACGAATTTAGTTAAAAGCTTATTGAACTTCATTGTTGATTGAACTTTTCATGATACTTGGTTAGAGGGCGTTATCATTAAGTTCAAATAATTAAAAGACAATTATTACATTCAAGTTTATTTCTTTATAAATGGCGCTAGTTAACATTTAGGGACAGAATATTTAAATTATTGAATATTATTCGATCGTTTTAAGAAGTAGCAGTTTACTAGATGCAAACGGTAATATTGACAGGCAATTGATTGAGGTTTGTCGGGTAATCTATTTGTATACTGGGCGTGTTAGCGACATCTATTAACAACTAGCTAAACTACGTGTTAGGTTAGACAGCTGGCCGGTATCAATGAATAGGGAATAGGTTAACTGACCACGACAAGAATCACTACCGTGTCTGTGCACTTGACTGTCTAAATTGCCAACTAATATTGGACGGGTTATAATTCGTAGCGTAGTTCAAGTTAAGTGACATCTGAGGGCGAGTAGAGGAATTAAATGAAGGTACGAAACCTAACTACCCTACAAAATTTAGAAGATATTAAAAACTAGGTAATCGGGTTAAATAGACGACGTTTTAAATCAGTCGTGTTTGAATAGGTTGGACATGAAGAGAGACATCTGTTGTCGAGTAGGAAAAGCATTGTACTACAGAATATTGTTTTCAACCAATAGGAAACGAGAATTGGGGCTCGACCAATCAATGGCCGCCCCGCTAGAATTGCGTGATATCATGGGAAGGGGGGTTAGGAGTTGTCAAGGAGGAGGAGGTTTTATAAGGGCTTGGCAGAACATTTTTGAGGGCTTTTTGGGGACTTGCCGACGGAAGAACATCGAGAATCAGATCCTGTGAGTCGTTTCCAGTGTATTTGCAAAGATAGGTTTTACGTAGGGTTAGATTGTTTTAGGATGTACTAGGATTTTGTGTGTGTTTAACATTTTATTTCCACAGATTCTCGTCGGTAAATGTTTTAACTTTATGTGGCAAATATTGGTGATAGTTTACAGTGCTCCGCGTGTGTCTCTAATACCTTGCTACATACATTAACATTAGAGTGTCCGTTACAAAGTTCAAACGATGTTAACAATGTAATTGCTTAGTGATGATTATCCCTTAATGGTTATATGACAAAGTCATAGAAACATACGTTGGCGTTTAGCTTTTGTATTTAGATTGCTGGGTTTAAAAACAACTTGCCTTGATATAAATCATGCATGAATAGTTAATTCATTAAGCTATGCTTTGTCCTACAAGTTTCTATTATCCCTAGTTGTAACCGCGCTTAGTTGCGTATGTAATTGGTGAAATATTCAAGCAACCAATATTTGCCAACATGATTATTCATCGGTGACCACGAGGGCGTACAACTACCTGATTTAATAAAGAAACAGTGTTTTATTCTACCTATTCTATTGTGCATGCTAATTTAAGATAATGGTGATGGTATTGTTAATTATTGAGTATTTACTGAGGTTTTCACGCGAGTGCTATTCATACAAGCTGGTTATATATGAGTTTGACGAGTCACTGCTTTCAGGGTTTTATATTTTAATTAATAAATAAGGTTTAATGACCTTTGAAATCCCTTCTTGATTTCATTACTATTTCATGCATCAATTATGTAGTATTAATTAATGATAGGGTCATGGACCTACATTCGTTGATAGTTAAATAACATATATGAGGTTACTCTGTTGTGTAGATTACTTTATTAGGTACTGTTTTACGTCTGCGGGCGTGTTTGTGTATCAATTAAATTGCACGTAGATTACCGTATGAGGTCATGATATTTATATCTTACGCTTTTACTTCAATGTGTAGGTACGTAATGCACACAATTGTTATGAAAGGGTATAAGTTTCATCTCTGTATTAGTATTTCTTATAGTTTTTAAATATTCCATTCATAATAGCATATCTACGAAATAATGCCTTACTGACATGGTTTATGCGCTTGGAGGGCTTTGCGAAAATCAATCCTTAACAAGAAAAGGATATATTGCGTCTGATGTGGTACTGTTCCACGGGTATTCAGAAGAGACTTCATCATCGCCGTCACACCGTCGACAGCAACATGGCATCCATCGGCAACTCTGCGAGTATCACCACCACGTGCTGCCAAAGGGCTTCGTTACTACTGTCGGGCGAAGACACGGAAAGGGTGCTGACATCGCTCGAATTGGCTGTTGTGGAGACGTTTGGACCACCTGGAAACTGTTCCTGAATAGCGGCTATGAAGCATACACCTGTATGAACGCTGATGAAGAGATCCTTAAATGGTTTTCTAAGTTTCGCAAAGCTTTCCGACTGCATGAGCTATGGCACCTGTTTAATATTCTCATTGCGTTTAAATGGCATAAATATTGGTACCTTACTGGTTGGTCGAAATGCTATCGTTGTGCTGTGTGATCTAGCTTAGTTATTTCACGTACAAATGAGATCAAGCGACTTGCTTACTTATTACTTTTTATTGGAACTTAGATTAGTACAGTTCGTCATAAATATGACGTCATTACGGCGTAGGCTCACCCGAGACATATTTATTTATAGTATCTACGATTAGGTACTACTCCAATATATCATACATATTATATATACCAACATATACATCTACTTATCATTTGTAGTTGATCGGATTTGGTCACAGTGGCGTTTATTATTCAATGATCAAACGAACTTACCTGAAGTGAAGTTCGATCTTAATTATCCTGTCTTCGCCGGAGAGATTTAATTCTTGACTATGTAGTAGTAGCCCTGCTACGCCGCAAACCAGTCGCACAAGTTTTTAGAGTTAGAAAGAGAAAAAACAAGCGCTTTCTCTCTCTCAACTCCCCCCTGTCACCAACCAAGTCTGACAGCTCTGGTAACTGACAGTCAGCTCATTTATTTCAGAGTAAACAAGAGGTGTAAGTTTTAAGACAGCAACATTGAACTAAGGGTAAGTAAAAATAAATAAACTCGGGTAGGGCGGGGTCTTAAATCTCTCCGGCGAAGACAGGATAATTAAGATCGAACTTCACTTCAGGTAAGTTCGTTTGATCATTGAATTATCCTGTCTTCGCCTTCGAGATTTAATTCTTGACTATGTAGATGTTCAGAGAATGACCAATGTTGCTGAGAAAAAGAAAGAATGGTAAATTATATTATAAAATTAAAATATTTGTTATTGATATAATTTATTTCACAAAGGAAAAAATAGGAATCAAACACGCACATAAAATGGAAAAAAGGTATAACGCTGATTGATTACAGATAGTATTATGCTATATGATCAAGCAAATTCTGATTGGAATTTATAATAGGCCTATTATAGAAATTAGCGAAGACAGCTGATTGAGCAGACCAACCAGCTGTCTTCCTAATTACGTCAACGTTTAAACCAGCTCGAGAAGCTGCGGATGTCGAAGCGTGCCTCGTGCTGTGAGCAGAGAAAAGCGAAATGTCGACTCCGCTGTGGCCTAATGTCTGTTTCAACCATCGCCCAATGGTCTGGGAAGTAGCTGGCTTGTGAGGTTTCTTAAAAGTCAGTATTATACGATCATCCGCACAGGACCTCAGACCAGATGTTACTAAAATATACTTTTGTAGCACCGAGGCTGGACAGATCCCGGGTCGGGAGTGGAAAAAAGGCAAATTTAATATAGGTTGAGATTTTCCGACTGAGGAAGTTTTGATTAAATCAGAAATTGTTATAATTATACGCTCATCAAACACTTTCATATTTGAAAGTTTTATGAGAGACAATGTTTGTGTCCTGTGTCCTGTACTTAGAGCCAATAGCATGACTAATTTTTTTGATAACATTTCTAAGTTAATTGAATCATTTTGCATTTTATCTAAATAATCTAATACAATACTGGGATCCCATGTGAAATCATAACGCGGAAATACTGGCTTTAATCTAAAAATCCCTTTAAAGTATCGTTTTAAGCTTGAATCATCACATAAGTTCTTTAATGATATTAAGGATATCGCAGAGCGATGGTTATTCAATGTTCCATATGAAGAGCCTTTTTTGAAGCAATCCGAAAGAAATTCTAATAGAAATGACATATCAAAACAATAACAATCAATATTTTTTGAATTACAGAATTTCCACCATAATCTAATACTGGACGAATACTGAGATCTGGTATTTTCAGATATAGAAGCAATCATAGCTTCTAAGGCTGATTCTGGCACACCTTTCCTACGGAACCCCTCCCGGATAACACACACGCTGCCAGGGAAAGATGGCAATGCAACGGGTGTGTTGATCTGAAAGGAGAGGATAACAAGTATTCACTCGGCGGAAATATCAAAATTTCCTTAATACATAATGACTTAAAAAGTGGATACCAAGGCTGTGATACCCAGTTAGGGACGACTACGATCCCTGTTGCTTTATCGGACACGATTTTTCTTAAAACTTTTAAAATCAAAGCAAACGGTGGAAATGCATAAAAATAGAACGGACACCAATTAATCGTAAAGGCGTCGATATCATACGCGTCCGGGTCTCTCTTCCATGACATGTATAAATCACACTTTGTGTTAATCCGAGAAGCGAAAAGATCGATATCTGGTACCCCGAAATAATTAACAATTTCTTTAAATTCTTGGGAACGCAATTCCCATTCCGTGTCGATATTTATTTTTCTTGATTCGCTATCGGCCTCAACATTTAATGCGGACCGAATATATGAAGCAAACACAAATATATTTCTAGCTTCACACCAGTTCCAAATCATTTTCGTAGCCTGATTTAAGTGGGGGTATTGCACCCCACCCATCCTATTAATGTAAGAAATAGCGGTTGTGTTATCCACCCGCAAGAGGATATCACAATCTCTTTTCTTATCCGCAAAAGACTTAAGTCCGAGATAAGCTGCCAGCAGTTCCAAATAGTTTATATGATTGGTTCTTTCAGATGATGACCAGAAACCACCAGTCTTTTCATTTTTACAGGCTGAACCCCAACCTGTGGTTGACGCATCTGTGTACACTTCCATTATATAATTTTGATTCCTAATTGGATTTACAATAGTCATAATATTGGATTTCCACCAATTAAGATCTTCATATAAATTATCTGAAACGTTCATGAAAGCTTCATAATTATCGTTGTTTTTTAGTAATGCTAGATACTTTGCTCTTTCTAGTGACTTTGTGTGAAGCCAACCATAAACAACTGCTGGGCACGCCGCGGTAAGACAGCCTAGAAAACGCGCAAACTCGCGAATTCTAAGTCTATTCGTATTTATTAATGACAACAATTGCTGTAAAATTCTTTGTCTTTTTGCTAGTGGTAATTGCAACGTCATCGTATCGGAATTTAGTACAAAACCTAGAAATTTACAAATCATTTGGGGCGCCAAGTTACTTTTTTCGTAATTAATTACGAAACCCAACTGTGTTAAATATTTAATTGAAGTTTTAGCGTTTTCTAGACAGTCTTTAGCTGAATTTCCCAAACACAAGATATCGTCTAAATATCTAACTGACACAAAACCCTGAGATCTCAAATGAGCAGCAACCGGTTGTAATATTTTTGTAAATATACACGGTGCGGTACACAAACCTTGAGGAAGGGCAATAAATTCAAATAAATCGTTTTCGACGTAGAAACGCAAAAACTTCATGTGTTTTTCGTGTATGGGTAGCAAAAAGTATGCATCCTTAAGGTCTAAGTTGATCATATGACAACCTTTAGTCATAAGTTTAATGGCTGTTCGGACGTCCTCCATCTTAAAATGTTCCGTGTAAATATACTTATTAAGTTTTTTTAAATTTAAAATGAATCGCTTACTGCCATCGCTCTTTGGAACTAAAAAAATATCGGAAATAAATTGCCCTTCCTTTGGTTTACAACGCCTGATGGCTTTTATTTGTAATAAATGATTAATTTCTTTTCTGATTTCAATCAATTCAACTAAACTTAAAGAGCGTCGAGGATAATCCTCGGGACTTTGATTAGGTTTTGCAACAAATGGTATCTCATATCCTGACACAGCTTTTAAGATATATTCGTCATCTGTTATCGATCGCCATTGTTTAAGAAAAAACTTTAACCGACCGGAGTGTACCTGAGGCTGAGCCGCTACGTCTGACGACTGGTCGCGGAGCTGGAGCTCTGTGCCGGAGGCGGCGGGCGGCGCGCTGGTGCCGGCGGCGGATACGAAGCCGCAGCCCGGCGGCGCGGCGGCGGAGCTGTAGCCGCTCGCCAGCGGTTCGGGTATTGATACGGGTATAGGTAAGGCTGAGCTGTCGTTGCTAGCCTCGGCCCACCGCCTCGGTAATAGCGATACGAGTGACCGCCCCGTTGCTGCCTGGCTCCTCGGGACGATGGGCCTTTCCCGTTTAAATTCGTATTAGTAGAAGCTGAAGGTTGCATTAACTGTCCGGTTTTCTTTAGGCCTCGTGAATCCTTCACAAGATCTCCTAACTTTTCTCCGAATAAAAAAGTATCTCTTTTCCTGTTCTTTAAGGAATCCGTGAAAGACTTGTCTATTAAGGGCATAATCACGGAGCGGCGAGTATCAGTCTCGGCAAAGTGTGAATCGGATAGCAGCATACCAGCGTCATTTAAGGTTCGTATAATATCAGGGATATCAGGAGTCTTTTTTAAGAGGCCTGTCAATGCTTTTCCCAACGCGGAAATAGCTTTGCCGAGCTGATCTTGCTTGGTAAATAACCTCTTATCTCTCTGCTTGCATACATCGTTTAACATGGCCGCAATCTCCGGGTTTAGAGCGGGACTCTTTGCCAATGGGACATTTTTAGGAAAGGGATACTTTTTGATGAGTTCCTCTTTTGTTTCTTTTTTAAGGCCCTCTAGTAATATTTTTTGAAACCTTGTCGCTAAGTCTGCTTGCAAGCTTTCGCCAAATTCAACGGGATCCTGGTCTACATCCCCTAATTCACGTAAGAGATTGGGATCAAAGTCATCGACCAGAGCATTGTCAATAATGCCTGCACCCGTACTGGAGCGGGGGCTTAAGCCAGCCGTTGTGTCAGTCATTACACTAAACTCTTCGAAAATATTACCCCGTAGGATGTTTTCGGCATCGACCATTGTCTCGCTAGCCATAGGCCGCGGAGGGCTAACATATACATCCTCATTATATTCGAGATGTTCTGTAATTGGAAAATATTTTTTTTTTTTAATTTTATTTGTAGGGTAGTTCTAGATTATTTAAACTAGAAATTGGGGGTAGATTTGAAATTGCAATAAGCTGATAACTTGCTTATTTGATTATGTTATATATATTTATTTAAATTAGCACCAAATAATATTTGTTTTCACTATAAATATCGCCCAATGAATGCAAGGGGCGCTCTAAATATTTAGCAAATGTTTATCCGAAGAATACAACGGATTAGGAAATAGAAATTTACTGTTTTCATTATAAAGTATCGTCCAATGAATGCAAGGGACGTTTCGAATATTTAACATTTTTTTATATCCGACGAATACGACGGTTAGAAAATAATGAGTATAATGACGGTTTTGTTTAACCACCAAATATCACCCGATGAATGCAAGGGGCGTTTCAAATATTAAGCATATTTTTTAGTATTGTAATACGAAGAATACGACGGATAAGTAAAACGAAATAGCGTCTCGGAAGAATCGCAACATAGACAAAGAGATATTAGGAGAAAAGAAATGGTTAGGTACCTTCATTTTGTACATCATCTTCATTTGAGGGCAGCGCTAGCGCATCTTGTGACTCGCCATTCCGTTGCCTTTTTGCTAAAATTTTTTGTTCGTACATTTCAATCTTCCTTCTCCACCTTTCTTCGCGAGATTCTTTTTTGCTAGTATCATCGTGTGTCCGTTTAGACATGACGACTTATTTCACTTAAAATATACTTTCACAACCTGTGCGAACGCCGCGCGCGCACGGACAAGAATGAGCTGACTGTCAGTTACCAGAGCTGTCAGACTTGGTTGGTGACAGGGGGGAGTTGAGAGAGAGAAAGCGCTTGTTTTTTCTCTTTCTAACTCTAAAAACTTGTGCGACTGGTTTGCGGCGTAGCAGGGCTACTACTACATAGTCAAGAATTAAATCTCGAAGGCGAAGACAGGATAATTGCTGATCATTTCAGTAATGGCATAATATCCCTAACTGGACTGCCAATCGGTTTTATTACGATTCTGTGTGGTGTGCTCCAGCTACGGAAGGTTTTGGTAGTACATGTAGTACCCAAATATACCTAATAACTAATTTCAAAGCTATGGATTTATTCCGGATCGATGAAATGCGCTCATCAAGGCGATTAGGGACAGTCTTATCGGATTCCGACGCCCGACTACATCTTTAGCTCTAATCTACAAGAAGGGCTGCAGTCTTGGCCAGGTACCGGTGTGCCTTGGGCTGCTTGCGTGATCATTGTATCATTTAAGACACCTTTAGGCCCGGGAGAGCGAGATGTCTGTGCCGTTGTCAGCTGAAATTTAATCATCAAAGACCCCAATATATATTTACCTACTATACACTCTATTATATGGGCGAGATGAGGTGTGAAAGCTATACAATGGTACAGGCTATTGATGACTTGAGGAAACTCCTTGCCGACGCAAGAATCTGGTCAATGCTGAGTTTTTGCGGCTGCATGGCTCAGCAATGATATTAAGACTGATGGGTATACTATATTGGGGATGACTGTACGATTCGATTTGGACACTAAACCTGAATAGCAACAGCTAGTCTTGTTTGCATAGTACAGTGTATTGTACATATTTGGGTACAACGTGAAGTTATAATACCATCGATTATGGTGTATGCGTAATCTAATACATAGTCGCTGTGGCCGGAATCGGTTAACATACATAATATATTTTTTCTACTCCTGTACTTTTATCTGTCATTTACATAGTCCCGAACACTAATATAAAGACATACAAAATAAGTCTGAAGAAAAGTCTATACTCTATTCCCCATAACAGTACGGCACAACCGTGCTTTTTTGTCGCCAAAACGATACGCTTAGCAGCCATACGCTTCTACACCTGGGTAGTGCTACATTGTGCCACGGCCTACTAGACACGATCGAGTAGGCCGCGACGCGACTAATCTAGAGGGCCATGCCGAAACATAAAATACATTAGGTACTACCAACTTAACAAACCACTGAATGTATTTACTTCAAATAAATTATTGTACTAACGGCATTGCTGCCAACTTAAGAAAAACCTCGGTCTTAATATGACAGTACTGGCAAGTTGAATTAAGAACAAAACAGACCATAAACAAGAGGTGTCAATGTGTCATGTTTCCAATTTCCCACCAATGTTCCAGTTCAAAATTAAAAGACAAAATATGTCAAATATGATAACTATTCGTTATTAATAACTTCTTAAGATTTGATTCGTGTTTATGAAGTGAAGAAAAATGTGTACGTTCCTTTTAAAATGGACGAAGAAGAAAATAACTGCACCGCTGATGAAATTGCGTGAGTAGTAATAGAACTAACGGAAAACTTACTGCCTGAAAAGTCAAATTATGCTATTTATTTAAAATAGTCGTAGAAAAAATATTGTATGCAACGGTGTATAACTTGGTCTTAAAACGCTCGTGGCGTCTTTAATTGCGATGCTCGCCAAGGCTCGCATCGCAACTCACGACATTCGCGTTTTAAGACCCTACTTATACAACAGTTGCATAAAATACTATAATACAACTGGCTTCTAATGTAGCTTACAGTTTTTCATCACTTTTGCTTAATGCAATATAAAATGGCTGGTCTCATAATATTATGGGCTACGCTCTTACTACTGCCATGTATACTGTTCATTCGTCAGGCGCTATTGTCACAATCTAATAAATAGTCTCTGAACCGAGGCTATTCCGTTTGCTCGTGTTAGGTAGGGACATGCCCGAGTGGTTAGCTGACGCGCCCATGGGCCAGCATCGGAATCGGTCCTCGTGAGACTCGGCTTTCAACATAGTTGCCAATACATATATATGACTTATGCATGGTAGTCTTATGAGGTCCTGTGGCTTTATGGTTGCTTGCAATCAGCTATTTTACACCTGCAATGTTCTCACATCTTTACAATTGAGATTTACATTACCTACGTTTGGTAAGAAGCCAGATATTACCTTTCCGTTCCTGCCTTGTAGGAAATATCATCGACGTCTCGACTTATCACGTTCTAATTTTAAGGTTTATCAAACGTTATATTTTATAATAGCAACTCCACAACTATATCCGTCATTATCCATTATATTAACCATTCTGTACTTTTAACTTCTAGGTATTTACTTATATATTAAACTTGTCTATTTTTGACCACTATTTATATAAACTATAATAAATAACCTGCTTATTAAAACCATTATTTATCACACAGCCAACGACGGTACTTTATGAGTAGGTTAGGTCCTTGTGTTTTAGGTGCTTTAGTATTGTGTTCACACACATAATTCCAGTAAACTTGTGTTCCAGTTAATTTAGTAATTATAATTTAACCTCTTATTATTCTAGTAATGTTAAGTTCTAGGTTTTAAGTATTTTGTTCAGCTAGCAACATTTATAATCAGGATATTGTAGGGCGTTATTCCATTTAGCTTAGGTAATTTTATTTTAGTATATTATTTCGTTTTATTTAAAATGCTTGTTTGGACGGGGTCTGGCTCAGTTGTTCGTACATTTCTCACACCTCAGAGAATTCTGGTTACTACATTTCATAACTAGATTTTAGTCCGACATTAGATGATCACGCCTTGAATTGTTCAATTACGTAGGTTCTAATTAATTTTATAATTGCGTATTTAAGAATCTAGCAAAATGATTTTAATAGTATAATAATGACAGATGAACAAGGGTTTTTGTTGAGTCCGCATTGTTTTCCCTTGTTTAGGTATTGGCCTAGGAATCAACGCGGATGTCTAATAAAGTCCTCACTGGCTTTGTTAGATAAAATAATCAAAGTTTCGAGTAAAATCACTTTTCTGAATAAATGTATTGTTGATTCGTTTCTTCTCTCATTCCTTATTTGATTTATTTTCTTTTCCCAGTTAGAACCCTATCATATAGATTTCAGTAGCTTAAAGCTTCAGGAATTTAGTATATATTCAGAACTTTATAACTTCAAGTTTTCCAGAGCTTCGGAGCTTCAGATTTTCTAGTAGAGTAAGTATAGTAGGTAGGTTGAAGTAGACTTTTAAAGTTGACAGTAAAGTAGAGCTAGGGAGGATGTTACAACGGCTTTGCACTCTTACGAATAGTGTTCAGTTTTGAATGAAGTCGAATCGGCTGACAGCAAAATATAAAAGTTTGATAAAACAAAATGGAATTTGCATTTACGGAAAATGTGTTACGACCTTAAACTGTTAACAATAAAGTACAAAATAGAACTATGTGCCCCTAGTCAAACCCCCGTTTTTCCCCCTGCCCCCAAGCCTCGTCCCGAAGCTCTCCCAATTCTACGGTCACGTGGTCACGGAGGTCTCCTGAGATCTTACAAAATCTGTCGCGAGTTTAACAATTTTTACCCATCCCAAAAAGTGCTCAGCGCCGCTAAAGAAGTTTTCACTTCAAAAATATATCATATTGTGTTAGGTACAAATTAGTCTTTAACTACATATTGAAAAGGAACCAGCGCAAACGCCGACGTCTTCAAGGACACGTCGCGCGCTTGAACCAATCAGCGCGCTCCGAACGCTAGGCGCAGCGTTAGATGGAGAATTAGTCTAGCCACCCTTACGGCCCGGCCACGACATTGCGCGAATTGCGGCGCGGCAAGCGTTTTATCTGTTTACTGCGCGGTCGAGACGCGCAACACACTGTGGTTAGTTGGGATCACGCGCAATGGATTAAAAAAACCGCTGCCGCTGCCGCCGCCGCTCGAAGTCGTGGCCGGGCCGTTAGCAGTTGCTGAGCCGCGCGCGTTGGAAGCACATCTATTCTAATTATTGCAATATATTATGTTGTTTATTCAGTCGAAGTAAATAAATAAAATAAATAAATATTAGGGGACAATCTTACACAAATCGACCTAGTACCAAATTAAGCAAAGCTTGTATATGGGTACTAGACGACGATTAACATACTGATATAGATAAATAAATACTTAAATACACAGAAAACATCCATGACTCAGGAACAAATATTTGTGCTCATCACACAAATAAATGCCCTTACCGGGATTCGAACCCAGGACCTCTTGCTTCGTAGGCAGGGTCAAGTCTAAATATATAAAAGAAGAAGCTGACTGACTGACTGACTGACTGACTGACTACTGACTGACATATCAACGCACAGCCCAAACCGCTGGGTCTACGGATTCCAAATTTGGCACCTAGGTTCCTTATAAGGTGTAGGGGAGCACTAAGAAAGGATTTTTCAAAACTCGCCCCCTAAAGGGGTAAAACGGGGGTCCAAAGTTTGTATAGGGGAAGCATTATTTTTTGAACTACAGACTTAAAACTTTGTAGGAAGATTACTTATTAAGATACAAAAAAGCACTTTCAGCGTTTTACAAAATTCCACCCCTAAGGGGGTTAAATAGGGGTGCAAAGTTTGTATTCAAAACTACTGGGACTACAAACTTGAAATTTACACCAGACCTTCCTTTTATGACGTAGGCAAGGGATAAGACGGGATTTCTGGAAATTCTATCCCTAAGGGTGTTAAATAGGGGTGCAAAGTTTGTATAGATGAAACATTATTTTTTGTACTAGATACTTGAAACTTTGTAGGGATATTACTTATTAAGATACAAAAAAAGCTCTTTCAGCGTTTTAGAAAATTCCACCCCTAAGGGGATTAAATAGGGGTGCAAATTTTGTATTCAAAACTACTGGGACTAGAAACTTGAAATTTACACGAGACCTTCCTTTTATGACGTAGGCAAGGGATAAGACGGGATTTTTGGAAATTCTATCCCTAAGGGTGTTAAATAGGGGTGCAAAGTTTGTATGGGTGAAACATTATTTTTTGTACTAGAGACTTGAAACTTTGTAGGGATATTACTTATTAAGATACAAAAAAAGTTCTTTCAGCGTTGTAGAAAATTCCACCCCTAAGGGGATTAAATAGGGGTGCAAATTTTGTATTCAAAACTAGCGGGACTAGGAACTTGAAAATTACACCAGAACTTCTTTTTATGACGTAGGCAGGGGATAAAACAGGATTTTTGAAAATGCTATCCCTAAGGGGGTGAAATGGGGGTCCAAAGTTTGTATGGGGAAGATTATTTATTGAACTGGAGACTTAAAACTTTGTAGGAGGATTACTTATTGATACCAAAAAGGTACTTTCGGCTTTTATAAAATTCTACCCCTAAGGGGGTTAAATAGGGGTGCCAAGTTTGAATTAAAAACTACTGTGTCTAGAAACTTGAAATTTACACCAGATTTTCCTTTTATGACATAAGCAAGGGATAAGACGGGATTTTTGGAAATTCTGTCCCTAAGGGTGTTAAATAGGGGTGCAAAGTTTGTATGGGATAAACATTATTTTTTGTACTAGAGACTTGAAACTTTGTAGGGATATTACTTATTAAGATACAAAAAAAGTTCTTTCAGCGTTTTAGAAAATTCTTTCCCTAAGGGGGTCAAATAGGGGTGCAATGTTTGTATCAGGTAAACATTATTTATTGAACTAGAGACTTGAAACTTTGTAGGAAGATTACTTATTAAGATACAAATAAAAATATTCTTAGCGTTTTTAAAGTTCCACCCCTAAGGAGATTAAATAGGGGTGCAAAGTTTGTATTCAAAACTACTGGGACTAAAAACTTTAAATTTACACCAGAACTTTCTTTTATGACGTAGGCAAGGGATAAGACGGGACTTTTGGAAATCCTATCCCAAAAGGGGTTAAAAAGTGGTGCAAAGTTTGTATAGGAGAAATATGATTTTTTGTACTAGAGACTTGAAAATTTGTAGGGATATTACTTATAAAGATACAAAAAAAGTTCTTTCAGCGTTTTAGAAAATTCTACCCCTAAGGGGGTTTATTAGGGGTGCAATGTTTGTATAAGGGAAACATTATTTATTGAACTAGAGACTTGAAACTTGGTAGGTATTTTACTTATTAGGATACAAAAAAAGTAATTTCAGCGTTATATAAAAATCCACCCCTAAGGGGGTAAAATAGGGGTGCAAAGTTCGTATTCAAAGCTACTGGGACTAGAAACTTGAAATATACACCAGAACTTCATTTTATGACGTAGGCAAGGGATAAGACGGGATTTTTGGAAATTCTATCCCTAAGGGGGTTAAGTAGGGGTGCAAAGTTTGTATGGGAGAAACATATTTTTTTGTACTAGAGACTTGAAACTTTGTAGGAATATTATTATTAAGATACAAAAAAGTGCTTTCAGCGTTTTATAAAATTCTTCCCCTAAGGGGGTTAAATAGGGATGCAATGTTAGTGGAGGGGAAACATTTTTTTTTTTTTAGACTTGAGACTTTGTAGGAAGATAACTTATTAGGATACAAAAAATGGAATTTCAGCGTTTTATAAAATTCCACCGCTAAGAGGGTTAAATGAGGGTCCAAATTTTGTATAAGGGAAACTTATTTTTAGCTACTACGTACTTAAAACTTTGTGGACAGATTACTTATTAATTTACAAATAAAGTGCTTTCAGCGTTTTTGAAATAATTACACCTAAAGGGGTTAAAAAGGAGGTCCAAAGTTTGTATGGAGAAAAAACATTAGTTAGACTATTTTATTCGAGAATTCACAGGATAATTCCTTACGATAAATGAGTGGTTTACTCATTTATCGTTAGGAATTATCCTGTGAATTCTTGAATGTGTGTGTCGAAGTGTTTCCGGTTTTTTGAGAATTCAACCCCTAAAAGGAGACATGTGGTGACAAAATCGGAAAATCAACATCGGCATCTATTGTTTCTATGTTTTATCGGGTCGCTGATTAGGAAAACAACAACGATTTTCATTCCAACGTGGCGTCTAAATATCAATATGTGTGTTGTTATTACGGTTTTTTGGGACGTTAATAACGAAAATCACATAGATTTTGAAATGTAATGTTGTGGACATGAAAATTCATGAAAATATTTGTGCCAAATTGCAATACAATCAGTCCAGTTTTTTTCGTAGCAAATCGGTTGTAACAGGCGGACTGACAAACAGCCACACGTGATCCTATGAATAAGGGTTCTATTTTTGCTTTTGAGGTATGGAACGAGACCCACATTATATAGGGTTATAGGTTTTAAAGTTTGTATTTGGTGCCATCTCGATCGTCAGCAATCGGTACCTAGGCGAGTGCGGGCGGCGCGGCGGGACGGGAGGGTAGGAGACATTGGGAAAGTGCCTGCATACGTAATAAGTACATTCAAGGTGCTGCACGAAGATCTGCTTACTTTTAATAAGTTAAGCATTTTGGCCACCGTTAAATTAAAACAAATTTTAGGGTATTTATGTTAAATACTGGTTCGAAAAGCATGGAAAAAAAATCTTAGGAAACAAGCCTATAGCAATGTCCAGGCCACAAATTTGACTAAACATTCGTGGAGATATTTTGGTATTTCAACATTAATGTTCATGAACATAAAGTAGCTTTTATTCCAGAGGACAGATTCTCATTAATCATGATTGTAAATTTAATAACAGAAATACGTACATACATACATACATTGACGCCTTTATTCCCAAAAGGGGCAGGCAGAGCACATGAACTACTTTTAGCATAAATGTGGGTATAAAAGATCGACAAAAAGTGATATTGCTTAGGTTGTTAGCCCATCATCCACAACACACTTCAACCCTGCTCTCTTAATCGACTTTTACGACACACACGGGAAGAAAGAGGGTGGTGAAATTCTAACCCGCCACCATACGGGCATAAATATAATAGTAAATAAAAATTAATTTACCATAATGGGTTATGACGAAGGGTTATTAGTAGGGGAAGTTAGTAGTAGTAGGTTAGTAGGCGGCGTAGCAATTCAACAATTATTGAAAAATTACTTTTACTACGCGGGCGAAGCCGCGGGCAAAAGCTAGTGTTTTAATAAGCTCTCTAGTTTATACTCCCATAGTTTTCAGAAGTGAGATTAGTGAACCGTGAATAGTTCCCGTGTTGTGTACTGCAAATATGGGTAAACACAAAGACAAAAGAGAAGATCGGCTAAGGAGGAAGCTTATGGCCGAATTGGAATCGCGTCGATCGACCGAGCGCGTAAAACATCTCGAAGAAATGATACGAAATAGATCTAGCGGGACGCCGCTATCAGCCGTTTTAAACGCGCCGTCGCGCGCAGGGGATGGCGCCATAACGCCGCCACTACCAGGTTAATATACCGGCCGTGATTCCACTGAACCGACAACGGAAACGATGCGGATATGGGCGTCGGAGCCCTCCGTAGTACCTGCAGGGCCGATGCCCTTGTCGGCGCCAGTTGCGTCGGCCACGGGTGTGCTGCCGGTGCGGGCCGCGGAGCCCCCAGCAGCGCCTCCGCTGGCGCCGCCGGCCGCAGGCGCGTCGACTGCTTTGCCGCATTTGGACGGACAGGGCGAAGTGCCGCCGGCACCGCGCATCGCGACTGCGTCGCCCGCCGTGTTCCAGGACGCCCGCGACGACACCATCACTGCAGACACTGCGGTGCCGCGTTTCACGTCGGGTGCGAATGCGCCCGTTTCAAACTCGACAGGTATCGGGGTTGCAGGCTGCTAACATTGCAGTTACAGCCGCGCCCCCGCCTTCACACTTGTTGGACTTCCCGTACCTATGTACACTCAGAAAATAATAATAATTTGCGATATGTGGGTCGTAGCGACGCTATTCCAGAATTCGACCCGAAATCGTCTTTATTATCGATGGAAATTTGGATACGGAAGGTTGAAGGTATTTCAAATATGTACGGTTGGGACGAAAAGACGCTTGTTTTCAAATTACGTTAACAGGCAAACTACTCCTGCCGAACAAAAATATCACAGTTATGAACTCGAGACTCTGGCGGTATTGATGAGTTTGCAAAAGTTTAAGGTCTATGTGAGTGGAATTAAGTTTGTCTTTGTAACAGACTGCAATGCTCTGCGCTGGGCTTGGGAGAAACGCGACTTGAACCCGCGAATTGCAAGATGGTGGTTAGATGTTCAGGGTTTCACCTTCAAGGTGGAGTACCGTCCCGGAACGTCCATGCGCCACATGGACGCGCCGAGTCGTAATCCTGTTGGTACCGTAATGCGCTGCGTGGAAATGGATCTTATCGAAAATTTGCAACAGGAAGACGACTCAGTGCGATCTACCATACATCAGCTACAAGATGAATTGGTCAAAGGAAACATTAAGGGGTTAGCCAATTACTATTTAGTCGAAAACGGAGTGCTATTCCGAAAGGCAGGCGATGACAAAAAATTAGTAGTGCCAAGACAGTCACGATGGTCGTTAGTTCAATCGTTCCACGACAACAATGGTCACGTTAATTTCAACAAAACCTATGACGCGGTGAAGGCCAAATATTGGTTTGGAAATATGCGTCGTTTGATTCAAAAGTACGTAAAGGGGTGCATATCTTGTCAGTACGCCAAAAAACCAACTGGAAGATAAGTAGGACTTTTGCATCCAATAGAAAAGGTAGCTGTACCCTTTCATACAGTACATATTGACCACCTCGGTCCATTTTGCAAAAGCCCTTCTCGACAAATGTACATTTTTGCGTTGATCGACGCGTTCACCAAATTCATATGGATCGAGGCTGTGCGCGACACAAGCTGTGCGAACGCGCTGAAGACATTGGAAATATTTGTAAAGACCTTTGGGCTGCCTAGTCGCTTAATAAGCGATCGAGGAAAAGCTTTCGATTGCCACGACTTTAAGAAATATTGTACCGAAAGGCAGATAAAACACGTAATGAACGCTGTGGTTAGTCCTAGGGCCAATGGCCAGATAGAACGACATAATTGCACCATTTTGGATGCACTAGTATCGTATGTAGGAGATGATCAACACCACTGGGACAAGCATTTACCAAAGGTACAGTTAGGGTTGAACTCTAACATCAACAATACCACGGGAAAATGTCCGTTAGAACGTTTACTGTATGGATTCAGACCTCGTCTGGCTGGTGATTTACTCGTGCCCGTAAGAATCGACCCTTTAGACGATCTCCGCGACGCTGCCGCAATCAGAACCCGGAGGGTTGCTGCGAATGCCAAAGCGTTATTCGACAAGAAGCGACGCGTAGAGGCACCCTTCAATGTTGGCCAGTTAGTCCTAGCCCAACGTAAGATTTTCAGGAAGGGCCTAAGGAGCGGCAAGCTCATACCCCGGTATGATGGGCCATACAAAATAACCATGGTGCTACCCCGTGACCGATATGTCATAAAGGGAATCAATAAAATAGGTCGAAAGTATGAGAACGTATTGGCCAGGGATAAACTTAAAATTTTCTCTTTGCGGAGTAATGACACCGATTCGGAATAAATAAAGAAAAAAAGCGGCCAAGTGCGTGTCGGACCACGCACAACAAGGGTTCCGTGCCTTAACAGAAATACTTTGCATACTTAAAAACAAAATTAGTATTATAGGTATGCCAAGCCACAAACGTGACAGAGCCCTGCGCAGTAGGTAACAAACGCTCCTAAACGGCCTCAGATTACCTACTGTATTATTCATCTATACTGTGGTCGGGTGATCATGAGAGTGACGTTCAAAACCCAGGAGCGTTTTAATAAAATCGACAGCTGATCGCTACTTGACTGTACGCTTACATTACATCGCAAAAAAGAAAGTATTTAAAGTAAAGGCAGGTCGAAAATACAATTATTTAACAAACTGAATCTATTTCAAGGAAACTAAAATGATTTCTTTTTATGGACTTTGTCAGCTGTACTATATGTACTTACGGAAATCTCAACAATTGTTTTGTATATAATATTTGTACAAATATTTGAAACTGTTTATTCCCCACTTGTAAAATAAAGAAACCAGATGTATTTGTGCTTTCTGTTGAAATAAATAAAATTTATAACGCGAACATTCATTCACTAAACGCTAAAGTTTTGACGTGAGCAGTCAAGTCACATTTTATGTCACAATAAACTAAAAAGTATTTAATCTTTTGATGTTGGTTTGCTAATATGGTGCTTAAGGTCTAAAAACACTGAGTTCATTTTTTATGAAACATATATCTTGATGCAGGTTATAAGTTAACGCTATTAGCAACTACTGAAATGTAGCTAGAGCTGTCATTCTGTGGCCATGAACCTAGAATACTATGGACGGGCTGTACGTGTTGCCACGGTGAGGGACGGAGAAGCTCTTATGCAGCTAAATTAAGAACCGGTCCTAAAATGCCTGATGACTGGTCATAAACAACTTACTACGGGACGGGTAATGTTTTGTGTGGCACAACTTCATACTAAATCAGTTGTGGCAAATAAAAAAAAAGTGGAACTATGACAAGGACAATGAATGATATTCCCCTTTCTGTCACACTTATAGAGATTTGTATGCTACCAGGTCGCTCGCACGTGGTATTATTATTACCATAGCCTGTCCAGAGTATTCTTTGTTCATGTTCTGGGGCACATTTCTTGGCATATTTGTTTGACATTGTGCATCTAGTTCTATATACTAAATCAAAGGTTACCTACTCGTACAGATAACGGTAGTCTAACTTTTTCAACTACACTGCGTGATACTGATAAAGGTAATAGGACTTTTGGGATAGATATTATAAAGCATAATATAGTGCACAGCACTACGGTGGTATGGTTCAGTCCCACCCTACACCCAGGGGTATTGCTAGGGGTATGATGGGAATGACATGAAAAAGGTCATATCGTTACTGAAAACTTATGGCACTTACGTCCTTTTCTTTAAGCAACGCAGTTTTTCATAAATATCTCGAAAACCTTTGAACCGATCTTGTTGAAAACAAATTTCGCTGGTAGAATTTTATAATCCCTATGAGCATGATTTTTTTCATATTTTTAAAATACACGGTTCAAAAATTAGAGGGGGGGGGACACAATGTTAGTCACTTTCGGGGCGATTATCTCCGACTCTATTCACTTAATCCAAAACATTGCTTAGAAACCTTATATTTATTTTGAAAGGCCTGTCGATTGATGTACCACAAGTGGGCTTGCAATGAAAAAATAATTTTCGACTTTCAGTTTTATGTATGGGATGCACCCCTAAAAAAAATTTTGTTTAGTAATTTCATTACAAAACTATGTAGCGGTTAACAAAATACACCCTATCCTCAATTTTTTATTCAAATACACCTTATGGTTTTAGAGTAAAATGCCTGTGACATACTGACGGACAGACAGACAGACATGACGAATCTATAAGGGTTCCGTTTTTTGCCATTTGGCTACGGAACCCTAAAAAAGGGGCTTAATCATACATTTACAAAAGTAGATGAAAACCAGTCAGCCTTCAAGTTATGGAAGTGTGATTTCATTATTAATATAATTTTTCATCAGGTTCTCGGATTAAAAACTGAGATACTATGATAAGTAAATGACTGTATTTGTCTATATCAAAGTTATGGAAGTGTGATTTCATTATTAATATAATTTTGCATCAGGTTCTCGGATTAAGAACTGAAATATTATGATAAGTTAATGACTGTATTTGTCTATATCAAAGTTATGGAAGTGTGATTTCATTATTAATATAATTTTGCATCAGATTCTCGGATTAAGAACTGAGATATTAAGATAAGTAAATGACTGTATTTGCATTTATTGAAGTTATGGAAATTTGATCAGACTATTATTATAATTTTGCATTAAGTTCTCGGATTAAGAACTGAGACACTCATAGGCCCTCATAAGAACTGAATCCTGTTTTGTTCCCATTTACTGATGTAATGAGAGGGTAAAGTGAAAGTAAAGGGAGTTTCAATGTTGAAATCTTAATGGCAATGATAAGAGGAGTATATATATCCACGAACCTGTGAAAAGGGTTGATTAATAACACGTAGTGTTAATTGCTTATGTTCAATAAATACAATGTTCAATAGAACCTGCCGTTTGATTACGGTAAATGCAACAATGGTAACTGTTACCTCTCGAGGAGCTCGCATTTATCATGCACCATAGTCGACGATTGTAGTGCAGGCCTTAAGAGGCGGACCATTACTGAAAATCGTTGTTTGTCGATAACTGTAGTGCAGGCCTTAAGAGGCGGACCATTACTGATAATCGTTGATTGTCGATAACTGTAGTGCAGGCCTTAAGTGGCGGACCATTACTGATAATCGTTGCTTGGCGATAACTGTAGTGCAGGCCTTTAGAGGCGGACCATTACTGATAATCTTGGTTACTGGACGGGTGCCTGTCGTATCGCATAATGTTGATCGTCCTAAAATTTTTTGGCCGAGAATGTTTGGCATAATGTTTAGTGGCATACTACTTATTTAGCCTATTCATTTTTGCGCATACACATTTAAAAGTCCTAATGTATGTTTATCCTAATATTGATTACTCGAACATCGAATTACCTAAAAAGTAATAGTCCTAATTTTCATTGTCATAGTAATTATTTTGCCTATTGTTAAACGTGCTAAAATTAAACCACCTATACTATTATTTTCCTAAATTTTATATTATTTGTAAACTCTGAGCAGACCCGACCTACATCTAGATAAATAAAATAGGTTCGTTAGGTGCCTTTTGCCCCTCAGAGCAGAAATAGGGACCCCGCGAAGCGGGGCTCCGTCGACAAGAAGGCGGGTCATAGGTTATTCAAGTATTAGGCAATTCTTAGCTGAGGCAACCTTCATTTAGATCAATTAGATAGGTTCGTTAGTTGCCTTTTGTCCCTCAGAGCAGAAATAGGGGCCCTGCGAAGCGGGGCTCCGTCGACATGAGGGCGGGTCATAAGTTCTTAAAGTACGTACCTAAATAGGAAAGATTAGGTAACCACAAATAAAACATTTATTTTTACTATTTATAAACTCTGAGCAGACCCGACCTACATCTAGATAAATAAAATAGGTTCGTTAGTTGCCTTTTGTCCCTCAGAGCAGAAATAGGGGCCCCGCGAAGCGAGGCTCCGTCGACATGAGGGCTGGTCATAAGTAATTCAAGTATTAGGCAATTCTCAGCAGAGCCAACCTTCATTTAGATAAATTAGATAGGTTCGTTAGTTGCCTTTTGTCCCTCAGAGCAAAAATAGGGGCCCCGCGAAGCGGGGCTCCGTCGACATGAGGGCGGGTCATATGTTATTCAAGTAATAGGCAATTCTAATAGATATGTATGCGTAACAAAATGTATGCACAACATTTTTAGTACATTAAATATTAGTAACATCAAAGTTATGCACATCAATTATTCTAAAAAAAAACCTTCGACACAATAAACATTCGGACAATAAATATTTAGGACAATCGATATTAGGAACGACAATTTCGGCAAATAAAAAATATGCACAACAATGTTTATGCAATTCGATATTCGGCACAAAGTTGGTATGCGACAAAATATTAGGATCAACAATTTTATGCCACCCGATATAGACCCTACTGGACCAATATAGTGCAGGCCTTAAGAGGCGGACCATAACTGATAATCGTTGTTTGGCGATAACTGTAGTGCAGGCCTTTAGAGGCGGACCATTACTGATAATCTTGGTTGCTGGACCAATATAGTGCAGGCCTGAAGAGGCGGACCATTACTGATAATCGTTGTTTGGCGATAACTGTAGTGCAGGCCTTTAGAGGCGGACCGTTACTGTTAATCTTTGTTACATGACAAGACATGTTCGGGGCGCCCAGTGACATCAGGATGGACGACTGAAAAGGAACCAGCGCCAACGCCGACGTCTTCAAGGACACGTCGCGCGCTTGAACAAATCAGCGCGCTCCGAACGCTAGGCGCATCGTTAGATGGAGAATTAGTCTAGACACCCTTAGCAGTTGCTGAGCCGCGTGCGTTGGAAGCACATCTGTGCTAATTAATGCAATATATGTTATTTATTCAGTCGAAGTGTTTTAATAAGCTCTCTAGTTTATACTCCAATAATATGTGATACTCCAATATAAGTTGCTGTGCCCTTGTAGGGCGTCACATATATAATGATAAACCTATCCTAAATTCCATCACTGTAACTGTAATGTGACGTAGAAACGATGGCCGTTGGGGTGGAAAGGTTCTCGAGTGGCGACCACGTACCGGAAGGCGCGGCGTGGGTAGGCCCCCCTCAAGGTGGACTGATGACCTGGTCAAGGTTGCTGGATTCCGCTGGATGCGGGTGGCACAAGACCGGTCACTTTGGCACTCTTTGGGGGAGGCCTATGTCCAGCAGTGGACGTCTTTCGGCTGATATGATGATGATGATGAACTGTAATGCGACTTGCAATGAATGTTTTTGAATTGGAATTTGACCTTAAACCTTTAATTCAGGGTTAACACAGGGTGTACGTAGTACCATCTCAGCTTCTTCTAGATTATGTCTTTGGGGACCAACCTTTTCGGAGACGTTTGCCGACTGAGAACTCCACGTCTTACCTGGGATACTCTGTGGGAGTGTGCTGGTACACCGGTTGGACAGCTAGCGACGTAGAGCCATTAGCCAGCCACTGAATTTTTATTTTGAAGCCGTCTCAGACGGTTTAGGCGCCCTTTCTATTGTCTAAACCGAGCACAGAAACAATAAGTATTAAGAATTTGGCCGATTTCTTAGCAAACGCAGTATGCCCCTTGATGTACTCTACCAGCTAGCCGGGCCATCTAAATAAATGGTTGTTAAGAGTAATTGTGATTTCGTTTCAAGACATGTCCATGGAAACACCCGAGAAATTCACGATACACTGTATAATAAATATGATTGATTATTTGTTTTGATCGAATAGAAATCAGAATTAAATAAATATCAATGTGCATTACCTAGTTTTTCTAATGATACTATTTACATCTTCAGTTGCTTACATAAGAACTTGTAATTTAAGTATGCTACGTCAATCATATAAAAATCTAAATAATCTAAATTTAGATTAAGTCACTAATCTAAGCGTCCATTCCGGAAACACATTAACTGACCTCTAGAATCGTGTGACGAGTGTGCGAGTTGAATTTAATTTTTGAATGTAGAATTCTGGAACTGTTGACGTGAATAGCTTAACGTCACGTATCAAATTGTATAATTTGCGCAGTAAAACTACGAGGAGACGTGGGTAGAATATGAGTTCATTGTTGTTCATTTTCTGCATTAGCACTACAGTGGGTTATGACAAATCACTCTGAAGGTGTCTGTGATGATTTTCATAGTTGATTGTGCTTTAAAAATAATTATCAGGGGCCCATTATGAGTATATAGTTACAATTTTCAATTTTACAAGTGCAGACCAGTACCAATCAATGGCCAATAAAATTGCATCTCTGAGAATATACATACCCTCATAAAATGGGACCTAGATTGCAGTAAAACAATAAACTCACATTAAAGTGTAAAAAGCGCAAACAAAAATAAATACATTATTACTATGCTTTTTGTAACCCCTACACTGAATAAAGACAAAACATAAAATGGAAACCCAACTCCCACTGAGCCACTCATAACCTGAGCTGCGTTGCTATGAGTAATGGTAAAAGTTGGACATTAAAATGGACCTGTCCATATTTCGGGGAAGCATTAATTTCATGGTTTAGTACAATTCAGGATACGAAAAGTTGGAGCTGTCGATAGTACTTTATGTAGGGACGTATATTTATTACAAAGTATTAATTATTGAAGGACAAAGGAAGAGGATAAATTGTCGTAAATGAATTTATTATTTTGAGTTAATACTTACGAAGGCTATGAGAAAACTTGGGATTATTCGTTGTTCTGTATTTTATTCTGTGTTATTTATGAGTCTCAGTTCTATGGATCATAAATTTTCTGCTTGTTGGGCATCCGGACGCAACTTTTTAGCGCTTTTTTAATGTCCACAGAGTTAATTTTGTTTAGCTTTTGTACAAGTTTATTCATGCAAACGTAATGTATTATTGTACAGTTTATCTACTTTCTTAGTGTCCCTCGTTAATCTTTGTTTTTTTGACGACTTTAATATACTATAGATGCAAGAGCGTATGTGGTAAACTGTACCTATTAAATTATTGGGTTTATCAAGCAACAGGCTCCATATTACATATACCTCGCAGACTATCATACAGACTCGGCAGACTACATATGGATTGATATAGCAATATGGCGGCTGCCAATTGAAGGGATATCAAACTTCAGTAACACGTTAAAATAACGCGTGACTCGTTTTCTGGGAGTTAAATAACCGTGCTTGAAACCGCCGGGCATCCCTCAGTCAGATCTACTCCTTCATAGAGGTCGATAGCTTATCAGTTGGCACTGCCACAAATTAATTGAAGTTCCCGTCGATACGCGGCATAAGTTTAGTTTACTGTTTAGCAATGCTTAAGTCACCATGCCTCCTATTTTCCTTAACTGAAAGGTCTAAGGGCATACATTCTCTAAGCATCTTGCATTGCCATACCCTCTGACCGTATAAATCTTACCCAGAATCCGATATAAATCTACCATCATATTGCATAATGAATTTAAAGCATAATCACCGGGACTGTGGGATGTTAAATTAATAACTGTTTTATGCAAATCAGTCTTAGTCAGGGCTCTGTAGGAAGGAAAATCATATGGGACATTAATTAGAGTTTAGGCCGGCATGCAAATCTGAGCGCTCATTTTCAGATAAATACTTTAGAGCGGTCCGTATATTTTCAAACGCACTTTAGGGCATAACATAAACTGTCGGTGTCCTAATACTTGTTCGAAAATGCACCAGCACGATTCAGTTCAGGATTTTTTACCCCCATATTGTACATTTCATAGAAATCGTTTCGAGCATCCATTTACCAATACACATAAACAATTATACATATGTTGCTCGGCCCAGAACCGTTCTGTGGTATCACAAAACGGAAAGCATATTCTCTTCTAAACAATACTGAACAATCAGAGGCAATAAAGCTGTGGAAGTTCACCAAAGGACAAAAACAGGCTAAAGCCTTAATCAAAGGGTTTGATGATAAACTGTCTAAAGAGCTATTACAACTCAAAAGGCACAAAACCTGCGCAGTGACGAGAATCCTGACAGGTCACTGCAAACTAAACAAACACCTGTTTCAGATGGGTATGAAACAGGATGCAACTTGCAGGTTCTGTCAGGAGACAGAGGAAACAGCAGCGCACATTCTCTGCTCCTGCGGAACACTCATGCAAAAAAGAAGTATCTATCTAGGGCGACACGTCGTGCACCCAGAAGAGGTACAACATATCACCGCCCAAAGAATCTGGAATTTCCTAGAGGCAACGGGTCTTAACGGTGAAATCTAATAACAAAAGGGCTGCCACAATAGATCACCTGCTGGTCGAAGCGGCAAACAAAAGGCCCATAAACCAACAATAATAATAATAATAATATGTTGCTCGTTTATTGGTACAAAAAGGAAAGCATATGTATATTCTTAATACATCATTAGAAGGAATTCCTCCCGACGAGACGACTTCTACCGATTATTATCTCCATCTTATGTTTTTAAATACTTGTTTTACTTTGTGAAAAAAGGTTAGCCCTTTTCCATTTTCATTTTGCTGCCATCTAATCTGACGAGCAAAATATTATAACTAGTAACCAAATACTTCTCCTCTAGACAACCTTCGTTGGAAACTTATTTTACTTCTATGAGTATGTATAAATTTTGGGTGACTACATAAGACAGAAAGTACCTAGATACTATTCTGTTTGTAGCGACGGTTAACTAAAGTATGTTTATTTTTGAAGTGAAAACTTCTTTAGCGGCGCTGTGCACTTTTATAATGGGGAAACAATGTTAAACTCGCAACAGGTCACGAAGATGTCACGTGACCGTAAGATGTCAGGTGACCGTAAGATTCGACAGATTGAAAAATTCGTAAGACGGACACGTGACCTGATCGAAAAACTGTTATTGAGTTTTCACTTCTGCCGGAACTCCCGGAATGCAACACGGTCTTTTTTTGATACAGAATACAGAAATGTGTTATCCTCGTTATCTACAATAAAAAAGCGAAACATTGCATGTTTTTATTTTGTTTGTTAAAAGTATAATTATTACCTTTTTACCGTTATTATGTCGTATCTGGTTGCAGCCGTGTCTTTTCCATTTTAAATTTAGTATAATCTCAACGTAGACTGTCTTGAATCCCTCCTTGACACTGACCTCAGCCTTTCACACAAAGAGTGAAATTTCAATAGATGTATTGTTTCAGGAGGGCCATAGTATGTGACGCCCTTGGCTGCACAAGTTCACAATTCTACCGATACCTAGGTATATAGGTATCGGTATACGACACGACATATCGAGTTTGAAGGAGCGTGTTACACTGAAGTGCACGTATGTCAGGTCGATCCCGTAACGCTTTGTAAGCGCGTCAGGGAGATCAAAATGTCACTTTTTGTATGGGAATATGACAGTTGAGTTGCGTTAAAACACATTTAGGGAATTAAGCCCGCCGGAATCCTGGTTACAATGACTCGAGGGCCGTTTTAGGGTACCGAAAGGAAAAAACGGAACCCTTATAGGATCACTTTGTTGCCCGTCCGTCCGTCTGTCAAGACCCTTTTTCTCAGGAACGCGTGGAGGTATGAAGCTAAAAAAAATACCAAATACTCAGGTTTACTGTCCCTTGAAGCTGTGAAAAAATCAAACTTCTAAGCCAATCACAGATACAATAGTTTATGCCGCAAATTTCAGCAAATTTTCGAAACTCGCAAGGGAATCAAAACCTACATGGTACTTCCCGTGAACTCAGAATCTTGAAATTTGGTACGAAGCAACGTCTTATAGCACAGATAAATGAAAAATTGCGAAAACCGTAAATTTTTGTGCGGAACCCTCGGTGCGCGAGTCCGACTCGCACTTGGCCGTTTTTTTTTTAATTTTACTTTAGTTTTGATTTATTTAAAAATTATGTTAATGAAGATCCACTACTCGTATTAGGTACAATAATAAGCCATGCCCAGTGCCTATAAACTTTAGGTACGCAGGCAAAGGTAAACGGAACGTCTAAGTTATTGCACCAATCGTTGTGTATTTAAAGTTTACCTCTGAAAAGTTATGTTACAAACCAAGCTGTGTGATCAGATACCTTTAGTATTTAAATAACTGATTAAAACGCTGTTGGAGAAGCAAGCAACTCGTGTTTCTTGAAGTATAAAATACACAAGCCAAGTGTGAATCGGCCTCGCGTAGTTATACTTTATTTTGAGGGAAATGTATTATAAATTGAGCTTACCCACGAAGCGTTTACATTATCTGAGTGTCCCTTTACACTGGTTATTTTCAAGCAGCATTTTTAATATGCCATTATAAATTCAGTTTTTGGAATTATTCCTTTTCTTGTAAAAAAGACCTTGCTTCTTCCCCCTGTAGGTTTTCATACCAAATCTTTAGAGTAGCTACTCGTACTTGCTAAATATAAGGGTAATTGTATGTTACATAACCCTTAAACTCTATAACAAATTATCTTAGTACAAACGAAGTTACTGGCCAAGTGAATAATGGAAAGTAAAGCGTATTAATAAAATGGCTACGGGCTGTTCGAACTGTCAACAAGCGGTTAACACTGTACACGTAGATATCTCAGACTAGCTCTGTAATCAGCTTAGCGCGAGGAATAGCGAACTTTATCTCGCCCCCGGACTGCCGTCCGTGGGGAGTGCCAAATGTTTCAGCAACGTTTCAGTCTTCATTCAGACACGACTGTGACAGGACGTGTGCGCAGCCCTACTGCGCAAGTCAATTCGCTACGAGCGAAATTACTTTCATGAATCTGGTGATTCAAATTTCACAGTGATGACGTTTAGTTGGGTTTATAGACTGAACTCAAAAAGTCTTTGTTGATTTTGTGTGTATGAAAAAAGTGAAAACGACAGTTCAAATTGTTGTTGACATTGTTGCCTGCGGGGTAAGTGGAGGGATGCTTCACCTACTGTATTCTTTTTCGGTCTCTTTAAGGCGTTTTGCTTGTCACGAGAGTAATATTCGCTTAATGAAATGGTTGTGGTATGACATACTCGAAAAGGGCCAACATTATTTAAAAAAAAGGTCAGTCTCTGCTTCGTTCAGAAGATAACGAAATAAAAGTTTTGCCAGGGAACTTCAATTTCGTATATTTTCCCTCGGGTTTCGGCCCCGAATAATTTGTCAACGTAATGTTAACAAACTCGGAAATAGCCCGACATCGACGGGATTTTCGGGTAAATTTTTCACTTCAGTCACAATAAAGCCATTTGTCAGCTAGGCTTTTAATTTACAGCTCAAATTACCCTTTTATTCATTACCGTAATTTAATCCTTCGTGACTCTCTTTCTCAAAGGAGTGCTAATTGTTTCTTCACATTATTTTGTTTGCTGCTATTTTAATCTTTAAACAACGTTAACGGTCGTTTATAAACTTATTTCAATAAATGATTTTTTTTTTGATTGTTTGTTTTGTCCTCAAGTTTTGTGATCTTAGCATAGCTAAGTAATCATCAATTAAACTGCTGATACCTTAAATTATCATGGGTAATTAACAAATTATCTCGTGTAAATAAATGAATTTCAGGACAAGTGATGCGCCTTTTTAGCCTACATGAACATGGTTAAGTTACTAGATGAGAATAGACTTAAAGTTTTGTGTTCGTTGCGGAGCTAAGTTATCATCAAATATACTGCTGCTAACTTTGAATTATCATGGGTAATTAACTAATTATCTCGTGTAGGTAAATGTAATTCAGAACAAGTGATCCGCCATTTTAGCCAGTAATGATGGGTTCATGAATATGAATAAGTTAATAGATGAGAATAGAAGAGTCTATTGAATATCTGTATGAAGGGAATTATTTATTAAGCAGCAGGTCGATCACGTAACGCATTGTGCGTACGATAGTTAGAACGTCAATTTTTATATGGAAAAATGACAGTTGAATTGTTCTAACCCACGTTCGAAACGTTACGTGATTACCCGTGATTACTGATATACAAGTACATAATCATTTGACTACCTCCACATAACATATATAAGAGTTAAAACTAAGCTTATTTGTGATTTTAGCTTAGAAAGAAACCAGCCTTCATGCCTAATCTATCATAATCATTTAATGGCTAGTTGGCTAAATTATATTGCTTATTCTTTGTGGCTAGTTTTTAACTACACTTCTGGCAGTTCCTGTGGGATAATGTCTCGCGACGAATTTTGGCCATATTTATTTTAGTAAGACCAGAGTTAGTTTACCTTGGATAGGACAATCTATACTTTAGCAGAATGATAAAATGCATGTCACGTAACCGATTTCGTCCTTTAATGTTTCTGTCTTGCCCTATGTATAAGAACTAACATTATAGTACGCTCTATAAGGCCTGTGTAGGTACTAGATCCACACCAATGATAAATGTTATAACTGCGAGAGTAACAATGTCTGTCTGTGTGGCTGACTGTTACCTCATCACGGTCAAACCGCTGACTAGATTTAGATTGAAATTGGAATGGTGATAGTTTGATACCCTGGGAATGGGGTTTTATCCCGGAAATCATCTTTTATAGGGGTGCAAATGGGAGTTTGATAATTGATGCTGCGCATGTGGGAAGTCTAATGGCTTTTTTGATATTCGATTTTAAGCATGCGTAATATTAATCCCTTACGGCGATTACCGACGGCAGCGACTAACGGCGGACAAAGTCATCGGCAAGAACTGATATTTCATAGTCCAAGACACCGAAACTAATTGTCATGATATACACATGAATACTAACCGAACTACTTATCCTTCATCTTCAACATCATCCTTCCTTATAATTCAAAAAGACTCGGAGCTGCAGAGAAACATACCCACATAAATTTGGAATGCAGGGGGTGGTCTGTTTCTCTGCAGGTGACTGTACAAATAAATTATTTTTTTCAGAATGTCGAACGTTGAAATACTGAAAAATTAGTTTTAAAACCGAATTAAATGGGAGTCCGGGATGTACACTCATTTCTCAATAAAGACCCCGAAAAGTAAACGCAGGACTCGATGAAAACTAGGCATCGCAAATTTTTCTTTAAAAATCAACGTAATTTCGGCTCCGCACGTAACTACGGATTACAAGCAGATGGAACTTAAACTCAGGCTCCAGCTGCTATATTAATAAAATATTTTTAATTTGGGGAAGGTAGTCATACTGGTTATTCAGAAGTTAAGGCAGTAAAATTGCAATAAAACTGCGAGGACGGAGGAGCTTACCCCTTATTAGAATTGCGCGCAACCGCTGTTTCGAGGTAGGTACTTATCCATTTTAATAAAATTGTGTTAAGTTTACTTTGAACATTAGAAATAGATAACTTTAAACAATTGGCAGTCCATTCCTATTCAGATTAAGCCACATTAAATTGCGATTACTGAATGTTGTTAATATGATTTACTTGTCTTATTTCCTTTTCAAGAGTCGGCAAGCTCTATTCTCCATACAAACGTAGTTACGCTCTCATTTTAAAGCTACGTGTTGGATTGTTACGAAACTTTGCATGTCCAATGACTTGAGGTATGTCCAGGTGTGTAATTAGTTTATGTAGCTTCAGATACCATACAAAAAAATACAACGAATTTAAATTTTTCATACAAAACTTGTTTATGCTGTATTTCGTTTGTTTTATAAACTGGAACCATAATAATCTAATTTCAGACATAGATATACCTTATGTCATTGTATATGCAAAGTTTCGTCATAATCCAACACGTAGTTTTAAAATGAGAATGAAACTCCGTTTGTATGGGGAGGTGAAATTCGGCCGAGCTTACTGCGGACTTACTCGTCAATTAGTATCAAATAATTGGGCATGGATATTGGTAAATGGCGGGTATTTGATCGAGCGCATTCCAACAACTTGAATTATTCCATACACAATCATAATCATAGTACATTGTGATACAAGTGAGGTAGGTTGATAATTACATCAGAGGCGAAATTGTTCACGCGAACCGCAGGTGAGCGTGATAAGGAAGCCGAGGATGTAATTATCAAAGCTCACGCGTATCATACGACGTTTTTCAACACATTTTGCGAGGAAAAAATCATTTTCATAAGATGAAAATGTTATAGGCCTGCCAAATTATTTACTTTACATTAACCAAATCATTAAGTGACAACAGGTTTTTACTCACAATTGCACATCGCCAAGAATTTCCAGTGGCGTCCATTCTATTTATCACTTTTCTAGTCACCACGAGTCAACATGTTTGATAATAACCAAACACGCATAAATAAATTTTACAAATATTTGTGAAATAAATAACCTATCCTATAAGGGCGCCCAACAGTGTTTTTTTTTTCGTGAAGTTTGCGCAGTGTGGGCACAGAAATCTCTAAACAGCCAATACAAAATGAAATTATATTTTCGTTTTAAAATGTTATCTGTATTTAATTCATGTAAAATGTTATGAAAAAAGAATAGTTTTACTAAATTAAACGTTTCCATATTATATACATAAATAAATAGTCAATTAATTAACAAAAAGGATTTAATTTGATTAGTCGAGTAAGAATCCATTTGCAGAAAATTAAAAAAATAGCTGTACATTCTGTACAACCCGGTTAATTTAAGAATGCACCGTGTTCATGCATATATCTTCCTGCAAGGTGCCAACGTGACTTAATCGGGATATAACCATAACACACAAGTGTTGTAATGTTATAAAACACGCGTTTTTAATATCCAGGATTATGAGCCTAAAAGCGACACAATAAGAGGTACGTTACGAGCAATTGTGTTGAAAAATATTTTTTTTGAATGGTGATTGAAATGGGTTAAATATTTGGATGAAACACTGGCTAACATAAACTGCTAGTACTTAATCTAAAAACTAAGCTATTTATTAATGCTTTTGTAGTAGCTTTCGGTTTCATTAAGTGTAATACCACTGGTCAATTTGTTTCGGCTGCTTTTATTTTGAGATGACTCACTTTATTCCCGTTTCAATAAAAATAAACTTGTCAAAATCATTACTTAAGCACATTCTAAAATAATAAGCTTCTAATGTCAAATTATCTGAGCTAGGAAAATGCGATAGAATTTCGTTTCATATAAATCACCAAGAAATTAAGAAAACCAAAGCTGTAGAGATGTACAGCTTTGGTTTTCTTAATATAGAAATATGGCACCCCATCTAGCACCAAAAGTTTACAATGTTCGATTGAGTACAAAAATATAGCAGAGAGAAGTGCTACCTCTTTCGTGTTTCCCTAGATACATGCGTTTGACATGAAACCGTCACGCAGCAAAGGAAGGCTTTAAGATGGCTTTAAGGAACAAAACACTTTCGCCATAAGACGTACCTGCCTACGTTATGATGGCGTCTAGTTAGCCGCCATGTCTCAGCCCGCAAGATAGGAGCATTTTTTGTCAGTCACTTATCCCCGGGCGATAACTTGTGAGAAGGTTAAGAATTTTGTATCATGAAACCCCGTCGATGTCAACTGTGTCTACGTCGTCGGTGGGTTCGATTAACGCCTGCTTTAAAGTGCATGGCAAAGTATCGCTCCGTCGCTTTGATCGCGCGTTTATAGTAGGAATATGTTTTTAGACTTTTAAAATGTTTGTGTGACCAGCTGTCGGGATTTCCACCATTGTAAAGTCAGCTGACGATTTTATTTTCGTCATAATCGTTACACTAAAAACAAAAAACGGCACGACCAAAAGGCCAGTCCTCAAGCTTGCCCCTCTGCACGTGAAGACTGATCACATACCGAAGACAGAATCGCTACCATCATCTTCAACAACAACAACAACAACGCCGACGAGCTCGAAGCTAAGAAAAGGCAGCAGCATGACACACTATCTGCTAACAAAACTACTTGTTTTAGCCACTATGATTTCACCTTCCACGCAACAGCTGTACAACATTACTTCGCTAGATTCAACAAAACCGGTCTATTTCGATAAGATCGCCAACATCCACATCATTCAAGATCAATGGAAAATAGTCGTGTACTATAATCTCACAACTTACAGGGACAGCTTGAGAAACATAGAGAGTTACGTCGACCACCTTCACACCATATGTGGCACAGAAGCAGCTTTCCTTTCAATAATTGCGCAACTACAGCACGAAGTAAATGACCTGAAACATAATGACAGATTACTTCAACTAGAGCATGCCACAAGAAAAAGAAGAGGGCTCATAAACAGCATCGGTTACCTCGCAAACTCTTTGTTCGGAGTTTTAGGCGAACGTTTCGCTGAACAATATAAACACGATATTAAACTTATACAACAAAACGAAAATCACGTGAAGAAACTATAATAACAACAGACATCAATTATTCAAGGTGAATACAACGTACTCAAGCGAAGTGAGGAAGTGATGAGCAGACAATATCAAATTATAAATAAACATTTATACGACCTTCATACCCAGGAGATTCGGTTGGAAAATCAACACCGGAACAACATGTACGCAACAAGTGGCACTCTGGCAGCTGCAATCATCATCTCCAGTTTACATAGAATTCAGGACTCCCTGATAATAGACCTGGTAACAGACATGCGCAATAGAAGAGTGGATATACATTTAATGGGCCCAGCTGAATTAGATAAACAACTCCGCATAATTACCAGTCAATTACCGAGCGACATGTCACTACCCAACTACAACAATGAACAAGCTCTAAGAAAAATATATAAGGTGCTACGCGTGCACTCAAGACAGACAGATGAGTTTCTAATTTTTGAGGTCAAACTGCCACTTCTCAATATTGACCAATACGAGCTACACCACATCATCCCGATTCCACAGCAGAGAAATAGTAGATGTATTTCCATAATACCTACATCAGTATACGTCGCAATCGACCTTAGAAAGGACATGTTTATAACAATGCATTCTGATCAGTTACATGCATGCTCAATAATCGACGAAACACACATGCTATGTCCATTAAAACAACCAATATACAATGTAAAAGGGACCGAGGCCATTTGCGAAGCACAAATTATAAACAATAATAATTTGACTCAATGCAAAACAGAGATATCAGCGTGTGCCGACAAGTGGGCTCAATTACACAGCGGCGGCGCCTGGCTGTTCTCATGTTGCCAGGGTGCGCAGTGCGCATTTTCTGCACAACAGGTGTCACCTCCAACACATTAAAAGGAACTGGCCTAATTACCCTAGGTCAGGGCTGTTTATTGAAGCATGACACATTTACAATCCCCGCACATCTTAGCCGTCAAAGCACCATGATGGAAACAAATGAAAACGAGATACAAATTATCGTCCCACTGCCTCCGGAAATTAACCATCTCATAAATAATGCATCAACGCTCCTGGTTCCCGCAGAAATACATGCTGAGCTGTTAGGAGAGCTAAGAAACAAAATCGACGATGTCAAGAAACAACAAGCTGATATCATTAACGATGACACCGCATCAGTCCATGACATTCACCAGTATGCATTGATATATATAATAATATCGATTGCCTTCACTCTACTCATCTACAAAGGGACACGCATAGTTATGAAGATCAAGAGATGTCCGCAGCCTCAGCCTGATCCAACCCCGAGCACAGAGATGAGAAGCCCGAGCTACGAGATGCGAGTACTCCCGACAGCCGCATCGACGGAGGCCACCCGGCAACGACAAACTGCCGACGTCGCTACATCTCCGACCATGACTCGGAAATATTAATTTTAGGGTTTTTTTTCCTTATTTCTACCTTTAGTTGTAGGTAGCATGTACAAGCAAGCTGTACATTGCAACTTTTATGTTTATATAGCACAATTGTATTGCGTCGCTGACATACCTACCTATAATTTGCACCGTTATATAAAGTATGTTTGTAATTACTTTTTAGTGTCAATAAAATCACTCCACAGAACACATCTTTTACTTTGACAACAAACTACATTAATTCCACAGGCAAACAGCCCGGAACAATTGGATTAATTATCATTTGATGATAAAATTAATCGGGGTAAATACCTATATTTTTTATTTTGGTTTTACGTGTTTAGGTGGCTGCTGTTTAGGAAATGCAACCTCTAACCGAGATTGGTAATTCGAGATCACGCGGTATAATTCTGATGTCGAGATTAGGGAATCTAGATCCCGTCAGCCAAATTGACGAGATCTCGAAAAATCTCGACATTATACAGATCCCACTTTTTTTGTAACGTATCATTTATTTGGTCAGTATTGCCCGAATGCGACTGAAACAATACCTACTTAGGGTAAGTCATGCTATTATATTTTGAGCATAAATGGCATACTTATCTAAGGAACAAAAAAAATTCGTTGACTTGTGCAACACACACATACAAAAATTAATACTTGCCAAGGACTGTCCGACCCGAAATATTAACATGCTTTGCGTATTGAAATCTCGTTCGAGATCTCGATTATTTCAGTTGAGATTTTGACCGAGATTTCAACACATGAAATGTACTGCGGCCGAGATTGAATCTCGAAAATTCGCTCATGATCTCGTGATTTTGAGATTTCGCGAGATCGAGATTGCATTCCGTACTGCTGCTGGTCAACCAACCGACGAAGCCGCAGCTGACCTCCACGGGGCATCATGTTATAACGTTCTTAAACTTCTCCCAAGTTATCACACGGGGGTTGTTTGGCCACGAAAATCTGTTGCTAACTCGCGGGCTATCTAGTTGTAGGTATGGAGGTGCAGCTGTATTTATACCTATAGAACGAGAGGCTGTACGCGGCGTGCGGCGTCAACCGGATAACAGTCCCTAAATGCTATGTAGCCATATAGGTAAAACAGGCAAAACCAATTTACCGTGGGCTTAGGAGTATTACCGCGTAAATGACAAAGACGAAATAATGAAACTTACCACGTAGCTTAACGGAACCCTAAAAGAAGAAAGACAATAAAAGGCCGGCAACAAATCACAGCTGAGGACGCGTAAACACGCTTCGCTCGCTCAGGCACAGTTTACTGTTTCACAGTAGACCCACCCAGTTCCATACTTTTAATATTAAAAATGCACAAGTAAATCTAGATGTAAGTAAGCGTTCAAATGTTGTTACATTTGAACTCTTAAAACGCTGCATTAGACCAAATGGCATGAAGACAGTTCCATTCCCTGAAAAGGGCATGTGAAACTTTGTATATTTTTATTTATTTTTGTGAATCTGAATAAATGAAATAGAATTAATTATAATACATCCCGACGAATGTATTGACGACGTGGGAACCTAGTGGGTAGTGACGCTGCCTACGAAGAGCATGAATATGTGATTTTGATTCATGGATGTTTTCTGTTTAAGTATTTATATCTATTAAATATAGCGTCGTCTAGTACTCACAGCACAAACCTTAATGAGATTACTGTGGGTCCCTTAATATTTGTTTATTTATCCCATAATACATTTTCTATAGTATTGAATTTTGTACAAGAGTATAGTCTTCTACTACAAGAGCAAAGTTACGAGTCATAGCTAGTATGGTTATAATATCACCTGTCATAATCTCCATAATAATATAGAACCATAAAACTTGCAGGAAATGATTCGCAAAGAAAGTACAACAGCCTCTTTTTGCAAACTCGCCATTTCCATAATAAATAACCTGAAAAACTTGAACGGCACATAGTCATTCTTCATTTCACCCATCATCCAATATAACCACACTCATCATTCATACACAGAATCAATTATTCATTCAGTAATCACTTATTACCATACAGTAATCGCGGATTCATTCGCCCGTATCCTTCGCGGGGACTGTTCCTGGTACAAACGAAGTGACAAAAAAAAGTAAGGCTTTAATTGAACCCAAAACTTTACTAAAACTTTACTGGTCTTCTCATTTTTTCATGAGTTTTCTTTCCACGAATGATGAAAGGCAGTCATTATTTTGAGAGACGAATTCTAATTTAAAATTTGACGGAGCGAAATTTGTCATCTATGTAATGAATGCATAAACAACTTCCTCTTTTATAAATCAAGGAGATCTGAAGAATATCGTCGTTATCGCAATGACTTGAGATTGGTCGCTGAGATGAACTAACAGTCTCAAGAGAGGAGTTTGCTTCGAATAAGAAATACTAACTTGATACTGTATTATTATAATATAATAATGTAGGATGTCTCTTTCTGTATAAAGTTACCAAGTTTCTTAGTTATCATGTTTGCGATGTGCTCATTTATCAAGGTTATCGTTAGGTGAGCGGAGAAAAGGAACACTGAATTTCTGTGAGAGAATGTGACGAAGATATTTTCAGTAACTAGTCTTATCCAATGAAAATAATTATTCATTTTGAAAATAATGGGTTTTTTAAGGAAAGTCGCTGTTTATTGTTCAAAAGATAGAAAAGGAAGCAGTTCAGGAGTTCGATAGACAGTGTTCAGCAACAGATAATTCCATTCATATACATTTCATATTTGATGTTTTTCATATTTTTGGTAGGGAGAGTTGTAATTCCAATTTAGTTTTATCGGTAGGAGAACAAAACCTCTTCAATTTCTATCTCTACAGCTATCGGCGACATTTTGCTACCTCACTGTTTGTTTGATTCGCTGCGATCCGCACCGCCGCTCTGAACTAAGTATTACAAGTACTAACCACTGACTGGCGCTGTCCTACGTTCGTTAACTTCAAACGTTACTTCATTTTCTCTGTTCTTTTACTGTAACTCAAACATCTCTCAACTGTACCTATCGTTCCATTTATCCCCTTTCTTTGTTAAGGTTTTCGATGAAGCTACCGTCTTTCTAAGAGCTTTATTTTTCTCCTCACTTTATGGCCCCGTATTATTTTGTTGGAACGTTCATATTAACTTGCGGATGTAAAGCAAGGGAAAGGTTTCACATTTATTATTCTTTTAAGAGATAAGTTTGTTATTGTATGTACTTAATTCAATGTTTATACGACAAAGCCTAATGTGTTTTTTATTTTATTTCTTTTATTATCTGTGTTATTTTTGTCACGAGTAAATGTTTGAGTTTGAGTTTATTTGTCTTCTGTGTTATAAATCTTTGAAACACTGCTTTGACATCGTACCTTTAAAATATGGAATAGGCACAAGGCAGACTCTTTAAAATACTTATAAAAACGGCCAAGTGCGTGTTGGGCCACGTGCAGTGTAGGGTTCCGTAGTTGCCTGTCTTGAAAGTTGGCCATCCTAAGTACATTTTAAGTTGGTCGACTATTACTCTGTAACTAGTTATGCCTACTTATCGGTGATTGTTTTTTTTTAAATTCATTATATGTACTACTGCCAAAAAAAAAACACATCCCCCGTAGTAGCCATTTAGTTTGCGGGACACATGAACAAAAATTAGGGCTTTAAAGCCCAATTTCTCGCAAACGAATCACTAAATTGTATTAAAACCCCACTTTAGGCACAGGAGGTACACCAAATTTTTTTTTTCATATTTTATTGTACTGTATTGTCAGCGTGATTGATTTATATACCCATGCCGAATAACAGTTTTCTATTAGTAATGGTTACTGAGCTAAGCCAGACGGCCAGACGGACATGCCGAAACTATAAGGGTTCCTTGGTGACTACGGAACCCTAAAAACGCATATTTAATAAAACAAAAGTATAATTTTAACAAGCTGATATGTTCGCTGGGCATATTCTAATGTTTTATAAATAGGTACCTGCTGAGAAACAGTGTACGTGATGGCCAGTTCACACTTTGACTACTGATTAGCCCAATTCAAACTAATCACTAATTAATGTAAAACGGGCTTCTTGCGAGTATACCATACCACGATACCTACATAATGACAACATTATGTCTGCAGAAGAAGCTAGTTACCTAAGGTAGAAGAAATTAACTGAAATGCTATTCATTACTAGTAATACCAATAACCAGACAGCTTGATGAACATGATCATCATACAACGCTGTTGCAAGTTATGTTGATAAGCAATGGGACATGGAACAGGATTTATAGGTTATTATTATTAAATAAAAGACTCTTAATGTGATGCTATGTATTGGATGCCATATGCAAATGTGTTGTGGCACTACACGACCTCTATCACAGAGTATACAACATACCTATGTCACAAAGGCATTGATCCATCGTTTCTTTCCTTGAACATGATGGAATCAGGAGACAAATATGCTATAACGAGAATTACTACTATTAAAATGAATAATATTGCTGCACTGAGACCACGATGCTAATAGAAAGCCAATCTAAACCTGATCTTTTAAATTTAAAACTTGAGCTATTGTGCGCGAGCACCGCCATTCACAATAAAAGCCCCCCGAGCAGTAAAGGAGAGTTTGCTGGCTCACCAGATTGTATCGGAAAGTGGCTCCTTGCGGAGCCACCGGCGCCGGCGCTTGGCTCCGCGCGTTATCGAAATATTCACCGGGTCGCTTAGTAAGGCTAGCAAATCCTTGTGGCGGGGGTAATCTCATGAGACTGCCTTAGCAAGCGAAGCCCGTGAGACCGGCGCAGTGTCATGGAACGTGCAGTAATACAACCTCATATAGCTACTTCAATCTGCTGTCCACAAAGAAAGAGCACGCTGTTTTTCTCTACAATCGTATGCCATTTTTCACGACAGAAAATGTGTTCGCCTTTATCTGCTGCTATCATATTAAAATATATCTTAACTAAAATTTACTTACCCTCTCCGGTTTCATCGTGGAAAATATCTTTCTTGCAGTCTTCTTCCATGGAACGGTAATGTAAATGTTTCGGAGAACAAATTTTAATTAATTTCTTGAAAGTAATGAATGTTACAGGATGTTTTCAATTATTTTGAAGAATCTATTAGTAGGGGCAGACCACATTCCTGGCAATTTGATTATATACATACATACATAGATTTCTCGCTTATATTCCCAAAAGGGGTAGTCATTTATGCAAGGCAGGCACTTATGTCCTAGTGCCATTTTTAGCATAAATGTGGATATAAAAGATCGACAAAATGTGATATCGCAGTGATAGGTTGCTAGCCCATTTACCCCAGTTTTTTTTGTTTGTTTAATTTTCAAATGTTATTCTAAGATGCCTTATCCAAGAATCCTACAAAATTTCAATCGGAAAGTAAATATATAAAAATAAATGACACATCCATTATGTGTTTTGTGTGATTTATTTATTATTTTTGAAGAGCTCCTGTAAATTAAACAAAACAAAAATTAAAATATCTATTAATATTTTTCCTCTTTTTTCAGGAATTGGTTAAATATCGATTTTTTGATGACTAATATTTTGGTGGATTTTGAGTCTACGTAAATAAAATGATAATATAAATATATCAGTTACACACAAAAAGCTGCTGTTATGAATTATTTCCAAATTTCCATTTTAATCCATACTAATGAAAATAAAATGCTTCGGCTAATTGCGCACAACACACTTCCACCCTGTTACCTTAGTTGATGTTTAAGGCACCCACGGGAAGAAAGGAGGTGGTGAAATTTTAACCCGTCACCACACCGGGGTTCAGACTATAGTACTTTCCAAATTACTTGGGAACGTTGACACCTGTCATCTCAGTTCTATGTATAGCCCCTTTCATGCTTGAAGGTTATAAATTATAAGTTGACAGCTAAGACAAAGAAGTCGACGGCTAAATGAAAAGTTTCACCTTACCCGAGAACCGTACAAAGGCACTATAATAATACACGGTTCTCAGTCAGGTACTTATCTTTTACAATCTTACTTTTTGTTTTCCTTGTATCAATGGTACATAAAAAATACTGGGTTATTTTTTACTTGGCATCATGAAATATATTTAACGACGTAGAGTAACTACTGAGGTAGTAGATACGTTGTCTATACGAAATTCCGTGTTTAAAAACGGCCACTAAATATGACAGCATATGTTTCCATTGATGACGCGAAACTGAGGCAAGCTGGTTTAATTGTGCGACTTTTAGAGCGTTTTTCTACTCCTGTACTTTTATCTGTCATTTACATAGTCCCGAACACTAATATAAAGACATACAAAATAAGTCTGCAGAAAAGTCTATACTCTATTCCCCATAACAGTACGGCACAACCGTGCTGTTTTGTCGCCAAAACGATACGCTTAGCAGCCATACGCTTCTAAACCTGGGTAGTGCTACATTGTGCCACGGCCTACTAGACACGATCGAGTAGGCCGCGACGCGACTAATCTAGAGGGCCATGCCGAAACATAAAATACATTAGGTACTACCAACTTAACAAACCACTGAATGTATTTACTTCAAATCAATTATTGTACTACAGCCATTGCTGCCAACTTAAGAAAAACCTTGGTCTTAATATGACAGTACTGGCAAGTTGAATTAAGAACAAAACAGACCATAAACAAGAGGTGTCAATGTGTCATGTTTTCAATTTCCCACTAAAGTTCCAGTTCAAAATTAAAAGACGAAATATGTCAAATAAGATAACTATTCGTTATTAATAACTTCTTAAGATTTGATTCGTGTTTGTGAAGTGAAGAAAAATTTGTACGTTCCTTTTAAAATGGACGAAGAAGAAAATAACTGCACCGCTGATGAAATTGCGTGAGTAGTAATAGAACTAACGGAAAACTTACTGCCTGAAAAGTCAAATTTTTCTATTTATTTAAAATAGTCGTAGAAAAAATATTGTATGCAACGGTGTATAACTTGGTCTTAAAACGCTCGTGGCGTCTTTATTTGCGATGCTCGCCAAGGCTCGCATCGCAACTCACGACACTCGCGTTTTAAGACCCTACTTATACAACAGTTGCATAAAATAGTATTAACTATAACTTATTGTGCTACTGCTTGAACTGTGTAGTGTGACTGCGGCTTAATATTACGCTCACTCGGCTAAAGGAACAGACACTCTGCTTGTACCATTGGAAAATGTTTAGTTGTCAGCATTTCGGTATGTAGGAAGATTGTTTTTGTGCGAAACATATCTCGGATAATCTTTTGATCCTTTTCATGCAAAGTCCCTTGTATTTTTAGTCACAAAAACAATATATTGCCTTAACATATCTTTCTGTATTCTTACCATCAAGCGTCAAAAAGTTATACCTAATATTGAATCGGAAATACATGGATACACGTACTGCGGCGATGCCAAATAAGTATGATAAGGGCAAGCAATGATCAGATTCCGTAGTTATTTAATTATTAATTTATACATTCACATATGTACAGTATAAACTGTAACTCAATAATTGTTGTGTATTCTATCGCATATTATTTTTTACGTTTCAATAGAATACACACACCTCATCATGATTGTCATCCTGTATACGTCCCATTGCTGGGCACAGGCCTTCTACACGTAGATACCTACGTATACTGTATAACTTATCCTTTGAATTTGAGTTCTACTTCGTATTTGATTGCATCGGTAGACCACAATACTGAGAAGGAACCGTTTCGTGGCATTATTTGTTGTCTATTTGATAATATAAACCATCGTGATGAAATAACGTGAGTTTTTATTTCACTGCATCCGTTATTTTCATTGGTCCATTTGTTATACAACATGTAAATTTTATTTACATGACAAACATACCGGTATCGGTTCAGTATTGGGCCCCAGTTGGCGTGCTCCCAAGGTTTTAAGTTTGATCGTTTGCCCGGAAAACCATTTACTATTTTCTTGTAAAAACTTTATATCCAAGTATTGTTCCATGAAAAAACTTGCTATGTTTTGTTAGGTACATTTTGTCCGGTTACCTATCATAAGCTCGAAAATCGTTATTCTGAATATTAAAATCCCGAAAACGTTTCTCTTTTTATTAGTTGGCCGAATTTTTGTTTGCCCTAAAGCACATTTCCCATATTATTATTTTCCCAATTCGCAGGTCGTTGCAATTTTGTTCCGCTTGAGATTCGAATAGACACTTAGTAAAATTCCGAAGGATCCTTTGCCAACAAGTTTTTAGTACCGAAAAGTATTAAATCCGAAATGTTAATATCCCGCTATATCAAAAAATCAAAATTGTAGCATGTAACCTAACCTAACCGCCAGCGTGTCGACGTCACCCCGCTTCGCGGGGTGCCTACTTTCGCTCTAAGGGACACAAGTGAACCCTAACCTAACCTACAAATAATACCATTGACGATCATTTGTTGTTTTTTTTAGTGTGGGGGCTAGCCCCGAGTCCTTTATGGGCTTTTTAAGAACTTGTGCAGCACTCGAGTTGCTTTAATGTTTTGACCTAATCGAATCCCCTTTTCTATCAATTGTTTATTTTGTAAGGTCACAGTTTTAAATCTAACCTAACCCAACTTATTAGCGAAAGTTTATTTTCGCATCGCAATATTAAAGGGCGCATCTGTAGGGTTTTTAGCATATCTAAATGTTTTTTAATCGTTGCAGTAAAATGAAATTAGGGAAAATGATATTTCGATTTTAGGTAGCATCGGAAATATAAAAAGGTGGTTAACAATTCGGTTGTAAAATAATAAAGTTGGCAATCGTTCTTCTGGTTATTGAGTTTTGGGAAAACGATGGTGTCGGGCCGTGTGGTGTCGGGTTAGAATTTCACCACCCCCTTTCTTCCCGTGGGTGTCGTAAAAGTCGACTAAGGGACCAGGGTTGAAGTGTGTTGTGGGCGATGGGCTGGCAATCTATCACTGCAATATCACATTTTGTCGATATTTTGTACCCACATTTATGCTAAAAGTGGCGCTGGAACATACGTTTCATGTGCTCTGCCTACCCCTTTTGGGAATAAAGGCGTGAATGTATGTATGTATGTATGTATGGGAAAACGATAATGTGGGAAAACAAACCAGCGACATTTGGTGAACGAAGTATATGGATTATGAGAATTCGGTTTACCGTTTTCGGACAAGTGAAAATCGGGCAAGTGTTTTTCGAAACTTCGATAGGTTACCATTTTGTCCCAAACCAATTTCAGGTTTTTTTTTAAAAGATTGAATTACGCTTCGTCCTAATTTAATTATGAAAGTGATTATTTATTAAGTACGCTCCAACCTAAGTTTACGCCAAGCGTTGCGTAGGAGTTCCCAAAATGATTTCCTCAAGTTAGTCCGGAGAGACGTCACAATAAATGTATCTGTGCAAAGCGGAGGCGGGCTGTTAGTTCAGACATAATTAATCAGTAGGTATATACACATCGCCGAAAGATGGCAGAAAAAGTATGCCAACTTTTTCCTCGATTCATTAACATTAGCGTCTACCTACTTCGGTAATTGTTCCATAATTGGAGCTACTACAGGTGCGGTGATTATCACGTACGACGACAACAGGTTACTTCCTCCTCGTACTATTTAGGCGTTTGATGAGCGCTTTGATATGCATAGTTAAACACATTAAATTATTAGTAACAAACAAGACTATCCCCGCTGACTACTGCCTGTTCCCTCTCATCTATGAGAGGGGGCCTGTGCCCAGCAGTGGGACGTATATACCTAGGCTGATTTATTATTTATTATATAAACAAGACTATGAAATGGCGGTCTCTTGTTACAGGCTTGCGGTTTTGGTTATAGCCGGAATCTGAGCGAAGCATGACTTAGTATTTTCCGTAAGAGTTTTGTTAGTGAGAAAATTGCTTCTACGCATTTCTTGCTCAAAGTGCAAATTCACGTCGGACGTCGGGTTACAACATAATCCCTTCTTTTCATACTGTTCACCGAATAAATATGAGCTGCTTAGAATAAATATTACAAGCCGTTATCAATGTGTTTCCCCCATAATAGGTACAATCGCGTCAAAATATTTACATTGTAAGTGTCTTAACTAGACACAAGCAATCTAAAATGTGCATCTTTCCTCTATGTTACATTGATGGCTCGTCTAATTGAACCATTATTTATATAATAGTTAGCTTCTGCCCGCGATTCCGTCTGCGTGGAACTCGTTATATCGTAGCTCCATAGTCCATATGTCCTTCCCGGGATCCAACCAAATTTCTGATATCCATACCAAATTTCATCTAAATCGGTTTAGTGGTTTAAGCGTGAAGAGTTAACCGACAGACAGAAATAGAGCCCGACAAACATCCTTTCACATTTATAATATCAGTATGGATTATTATTTATTATCTTTTAAATAAGCTATAGCTTTCTAGTGACAAATTATCAAACATGTCTCGAGTATGGTGTGATCGCTGATCCATTTATAATTGATGCACCTACGTTTTTATTTTAATTTGTAGGTATAGATACATGCTTATATATTATATTTGAGACCTTGGAAATACTAACTTTGTTGTCTTGTCCGCTGTAAGTTACCTACTACCAGTAGATCGCAAAAAATACGTAAAAACTTTAGACATGAGCTACCTCATCACAATCATGAGAAGTGCAGATTTTGTCTACGTAGTGGCTGTTATGGTAAATATTAATTACGAGATACTCTACGCCCGAAATATGTAAGGAGCTCTCTTGATGAAAAGATGATATCCAATTTAGTTTTATCGTCACTGAATAGGCAGTCTAATACACGTAATTAATGAGACACGCTCTGCTCTTTTCTATAGAGACATCAGCCAAGACTTTTCTTCTTCTATAGAAACAGCCCAGAGGTCTCTTAAGGTTGCACACTTCAGCAAAAATGTAGACTTTTGACGTAGGTAATTTGAATAAAGAACTTTCTAAGTATTTCGACCCCAGTAAGTCTTTAAAGTGGCGTTTCCCTCACTACCCATAAAAGCACTTGCCCGTATAGAGATTTACGTGGTTTTAATTAAGCCTCACGGTTTACTTTGGTCATACATACTCGTCTATGTACGTCTAATGAACATATCTAATTTTCGCAGTTCACTGTTTGAAAGGTTAAGTTATTCATCCCCCTGATAATTTAATTTCCATAATGCGCTCGTTCTCGTGTACAACTCGAGGTGACAAGGTCATTATAATAATGTAGATGCTCTTTATTTTTAATTGTATTTATAATGCGGGAATGACTACGACACCCGACGCATTAGGTGTAAATAAATGGTGTAATACGTTTATTTTTCGTTTTTACGCTTCGGTAGCGTTTGCTCGCTTCATTCATAATATAAAACAATATTAATAACGGACTAGTTGCATTATCCATTACAATATTTAAAAACTTAGCTAACAATGTCAACTTTTAAAAATACTTACTTTCTAACTATTTTCGTGTGATAAACCACGTGGTTTATCACACGAAAAACCGCATATAAGCATGTAGGTACGTAACCTATACATGTTTGTTTTTTTTCAAAAACGTTATATTTTATATGGTTAGACATTGTTTAATGTTTACCTTTTTTTCTAAACATTTACTTCATGTATTAAAATGGATCGAACATTTTGAGAACATGGTTATTTAATTAAATAGTATGTATGGCATCGACAGATCTGACTTATATGCTGAACTAGTTAATTCCTAATTTGTTTATAGATATAGTACCTCCTCTTGTTCATGACCTGTTTATTCAAACCACTTACAATTTTATTTTAATTTAGTGATTAAAATCTTACAGTTACTCATGTAACACTGCGCCTTTAATATTGTATTAGAATAGAACCACTGCCATTGCAATACTACATTTAAGAAAATCCTTTCCAAGTAAAATACGGTTACGAGTGAAATGGATGAAGACTGTGATATTTGCTCCAACCAAATACGAGCATTAGTAGTTTCCAACCTTTGCTAAATGGAGCGGCAAAATGCTCACGTCCATACTTCGCCGGTTAAGTACGGGGACCAATCGAATTAAGTACCTAGTCGTATTGTTGGCAAGTTTTTGGTAAAGCGGCTTTTAGCACACGCAGCAGCAATACTAGTATGTATTCTGTGATTAAATCCACTTTTGTTCCCTGTAGTCTCCTTTGTTAATGTGAAAGATTTGTCAAAATGATTGTTATTGCCACGGTTTTCATATGCGTTGATGTTGATCTACAGTATCTATACTGTCACTTTGAAAGTTATGTTACAGCAGTGACTAATGGCCGTATTCATTAGAGTTCAACAAATGTATTTTAGCTGAAATGTCGTTAAAATTCTTTTGCCACTTTTTATTTAGCATTTTTTAAATAAGTTCTATAAATAAGCGAGTCTATAAGAGCTAACAGAAATTCTAAAGTTTCACATATGTATAAGGGGCAAATCGATTAGTTTCATACTTGATGTAGGTACCGGACAAATACATAACAAAACAAGGAAATACTTTAACGACCGAGAATAACAAGCACACTGAATACAGGAAACTGAAAACAGCCGCCTTCGTGTCACCGAGATGAATTCCGAGGCAGTCTAATGCAAAATTAAATTTCATTCAAATAAAAGTATCTCTTATTCTTTTCTGCTACATTTTTAAGGGTAAAAAACCCGTCCAGTTTCGTCCAGCAATCAATGCAGGGTTGTTCTCGTTTTACATTGCAGTTTAGTTTGAAAAAACAAACCGTTAAGGGGGGATTTAGTTTTAGTTGCTGTTTCTCCCTAATTGCTGAGATGAACCGTGAATAGAATGTAAACGGAACGTTCCAGTAACTGGAAATAATGGCTCGTTTTTATTTTGCTTCCTAGCTATTTCCCTCGATTGCAATATCTATGAACTCCCATACTCACGTAACGTTTCTAACGCGCGTTAGGATAGGTAGTTCTGTCAATTGTCCATATATTGTATGACATGACTCCCTGATTATTTCTGGATGAAAAACATTTGGTTCTTCACGGATACTCAAAGTATCTCCATAGCAAATTATATTTAAATCGGTTCATTGATTGAATCGTCAAACTAAATGTTAATGTTAAGGAAATTTATATAAAATTATAATTTGAGGTATTTACTGTGGTACCATGTAGTCTGGCAGACAGTAAAAGTGGCGTAGTGTCAGTGTCAAACATCCATGTGTACTTTGAACTAAGTAAGTAGTTTTGTACTAACCCAAAAAAAAAACACAATCTTATATCCGTTTATGGATATTAGGGGCTTTATTTGAAACATCACGTATTAATAACCTACGGTATATCAAACATAAATAGCTTGTACATCGTTAAAAATAGTCGCGGAAGCAGCCAGAAGTAAAATGTTCTTGGCGAGACGGGAAATTGTGCATTTTATTCCGGAATTCAAAATAACGGCGCCCAACGGAATATTTCTTGCATAGCGGCGAAATCGCCGAGAATCTTCACCGGTCACTAGAAATATTAAATTGACGTTCTATTTTCTTAAATTCCGATTTTCATATCATACAAATCTTTCTATTGACCCGTTAGGCACGTTATAGGTAAATACCAATTGTCTTGTACAAGTACAATAATAGTGATAATTTTATTTTTCTTCCGTCGATGTCGGTCTTCGTATATTACCAGTAAAAAAAACGAGGATTAGTACGTCAATTTGGCCTCATATTGGTATGAATTGAAAATGAAAGCGGCATGATAATAGCTTAGTTAGCATGATCCTAACGGTCCTAACCTCTTTGAACGAATACATTGTTTGCCGAATCTTTTAATAATACACGAAAGCAATTCAAATGACACGAGTATTCACCTGAAAGTCAAGCCATGTGCCACGAGCTCACGCATAACGAAATTTAAAAGACATCATACATGTGATGCGGATAATAAAAAAAAAGCAAAAACAAAGGTTACAAAAAGCGAAGCGTAAAACGGCAGACGTAGACCTGATTATGCTTATTTCTTCTTATTCATTCTCTCGGGAGATTACTTTTCTTCACGAAAAACAAATCTTATTTAACTTTTTGTCAAGTTTATAAAATATAAAAGTTTCAGAAAAGAAATATCATGTTAATTAACTTGGGCAAATACATATGTACATATTGTTGAGGAATTAAATGGTAATATGTATTCGTCGATTGTGATATTTCGGTTATTTGTCATAGTCTGTCTATCAATGAGTTTCTGTTTATCTAAATACTTAGAAGTACCTACATGTATGAATGATTGCTGCTTTATTTCGTGATACCACTAGTTCATGTTTATATCATATTGGCTACAAAAATGCATCTCAGCGTTGTTTCTTTTTATTTTCTTATCAATTACCATTTACTATTTTATAATTATTCACTAAATTGCTAATCCCTAAACAAATGATTCAGTTTGACTTAACATAAATTTGTTACCGTGAAACTAAAGCAATAACTATTCCACCCCTCACTATTTTATGTACATCGAGTCCTCGGTTCGATTTACTTCCTAAACTCCGCATAACATAGACGAAACTAGCCTATAAACATTTCGCTGCGCCCCAACCCGATAGCGAAGCATCTCAGAAACGGTAATGTTGTTTACATCATATTTTGGAGATATATTACTTAGTATTCAGCGGTTGAGTCAAGCCAAAACTTGTATTATGTTCGATGTGAGAACATCAATACATACCTGTCTGCATGCAGCCTTGGATTTGTGCTCCTAGTTGTCGGTTACAACTCACGCATACGAATATCCTATTGAGTTTTGACTTCAATGCGCAGATTCCCAAGATCTATAATTATGTTCGGACGCGATTTCTATTAATTTCGTCTGTATAGGGTTTTGAATATTTAGGGACCCCAGTATCGTTGAGGATGAATATTCGATTTACTTATTTGAGCACACGATGGTCGCCCCACCAGCCAAACCTACTAACCGATGCTTATGTTCAAACATAAATATTAGACGCATATTCATACTAAGCGAGGACCAAATATCGTGAAAGCTTTTAGTTCACTATTAAAAAGATAAAACTGCATATGAATTTAGCTGCATTTTTCTGTTTAATATTTAGTCACTTTCGTCTACTAAATACATAGTTGATGACTGAAGGAGAGAATTTCAAACATGGAGAAGCAAGTTGTGGGTAGAGTTTGCACCTTTTGCACGTATCGTGTATTTCATTTGTATGAGAGTGTAGATACCATTCCTTTATTTGAAGAGATAACTCTTTTATCTAATTAAATAGATATTGGTAAAAACATAACAAAATAGGTAACAACTTAATTAAGACTTTTGATATACTTGCTACTTAAATCGTATCCTAAGTAACTTCCGACAATAGTACCTAAAATAATATTAGTTGCATGTTTGAACGTACATAAACTAGACAATAATGAAGATATTTTTTTTCCTGTTGGATTGTTATGCTGGTTCGGTCGTTATTTGTGGTAGAAAAGTTTAAGTGTAGTGGAGAACCGATTTTTAATTGCGCGTTACATTACATTTAAATGAGTGCTTCCCATGAACCTATAAGAAAGAAAGAAAGAAGAAAGTAAGAAATATATTTATTTGGTGTGGTGTCATGTTACATCTACTAAGAGACTTACAATTGGTATCATCAAAATGTATGCCACTCAGCATATGCCACCAGCAATACATTATAACTTAAACGTAACAGAACTTACCTAATATTTGAGAAAGAAAGGTCAATGGTCGATCAAGTGTTTACAAATCAGGTCTAGGTGTAGGTATGATGTCATTTACAAATATTGAAATTAAGAGCTATGTGGGTTGTCCGCTTATGCATTAGATGTTTGAAGGTTGAATAGATACATTTTAATATTGTGTTGGATGTAGTGGATGTATAAATACTGTTGACAAGTTATAGGTACGTGTTGCCACAATTAGGGACGGAAAGGCTGAAATTAAGAACTTATGTGACACACACACACACACACACACACACACACACACACACACACACACACACACACACACACACACACACACACACACACACACACACACACACACACACACACACACACACACACACACACACACACACACACACACCCGCACACACTCACACACACACAACTTCACCACACCCGTAGCTATTTGTAGTAACTAAGTGTAACCAGAGGGGTAAACACGTAACTTTTAGAACGAGCGTTAGAACAATTCAATTGTTTTTTTTCCACACAAAAAGTGACATTACGATCTGACGCGCGTACAACGTAATCGACCATCAGATTTATAGTCTGCTTCTCTTAACCAGGAGGCAAATGTGAAACCAACCTAACTATAACGCGTCCCATCTAATGAAACCCTTGTGATTTCGGGGGCGAACACACCCGCCGTGAATTTGCAATTAGGGCCCTTGTATTAAGTACTCGAGACAAGGGAGCCGATTTATTGTATCAAGTCAGTTAGTACAAGGAATACGCATTACTCAATCTGTTTACTGTTGCCGCAGTGTAGTATTCGATCGTGTGCTTAATATTATACCAGACACAGGATATAATTTTTTGTCTGTATTTTTACCTGTGTCTTGTGTACAATAAAGTATTTACATACATACATACATATACCCTAGTAAGACGATTTTGGTTGGTGAGAAACCATACCGTTTAGAATTTTTGGACCTAAAGGGTCATCTAGGTATCTATAAAAATATTACTAGTGACCTTGTGATCTGTAAAACTTACGAATATGTTTAATCCCATAAAAACCATCTATATAAAAAAAGGCCAAGTTTCGAAAACATTCCACCGTAAAAAAGTTGTGAGATATTTCGTAGTACCAAGTCTCAGGCATTCTTATTAATCTTTATTTGCTTAAACAACTGGTTTAAATTGAATGAAATTTGAAATATACCGTGTTTATACAATGCCTGCTTGGATAGGTACTGAACATTCAGGCGTCTATGTTTATCCACGAAAAGCAGCTTTGATAATCCATCAATCAAATTGATAAATGATAATTATTGAAAAAGTTTCAAAATGTATCAAACGTCACATTTACCTAACCTAGACCTTTCGCTACAGTTCTGCCAGCTGATGACATTAAAAGCTACGGTAGCCTAGTGGTTCAGGCATGCAGCTGTCAAGCGGTGGTCGTGGGTTCGAATCCCGGCTCGTACCAATGAGTTTTTCAGAACTTATGTACCTACGGAATATTTACTGTTAGCTTTTCGGTGAAGGAAAACATCGTGAGGAAACCGGTCTAGTCCCAATATAGTCTAGTTTTCCCTCTGGGTTGGAAGGTCAGATGGCAGTCGCTTTCGTAAAACTAGTGCCTATGTCAAATCTTGAAATTAGGTGCCAAAGCGGACCTCGAGCTCCTTTAGGGGCATTACCGGGAATACCGCTAGGAGGATGATGATGCTGCCAGCTGGTGACATAATGAAATAATTAAATGGAAGACCTTTATTTATTTCCGCTACAAATTACTAATATACAAATAAAGTTCGAAGACCGCCTTAGCCTTGTTGGTAGTGGCCCTGCTTACGAAGCTAGAGGTCCTGGGTTCGAATCCCGGTAAGGGCATTTATTTATGTGATGAGCATAAATATTTGTTCCTAGGTCATGGATGTTTTCTATGTATTTCAGTATTTATTTATCTTTATAAGTATGTTTCTCGTCGTCTAGTACCCAAACTACAAGCATTGCTTAGTTTGGGACTAGGAGGTCGTGTTGTGTAAAAAAACATCACGTGACTGTAGCAGATCTAGTATTTAATAAATATGTGTATTCTTAATAAAAATATCTCTACAGTAAAATTATTAATTCGGTTTGTGGGCAAAGCATCTCCTAGCGATACCATCATGTATCGTGAGCATATAGCATTTTAAAATTGCTTGACCATAACGGTGATATTGCAATGTTCAATAAGGCATTGTCCTATGCTATCGCGAACGAGCCTTTATTGACTAGATCAGGGCTTGCATTCACAACTCTTAGCAACATACGCCAGGAGTATCCTGACCTCTGATTATGCGTAAATGCTATGGATATCAGGGCCATAATACCAAGGGTGAGTTAAGCAAAAACAGGGTGTGAATGCCATAGTCGCGACGGCACTCTGGATTCAGCCGTGGCTTGCTAGGCATTACTTCTAATGGTCGCATGTGAATGGGAAAATTATCTCAATATCGCGTTATCACGATTCTTTTAAACTTGCGCCCGGAATACACTATATCATTTTTCTATTTTCCAACTAATTTTCATCACTCATAAATACTTTCTATAACTAAATCGCGTTGGAGCGGAAAGGTTCTCGAGAGACGACCACGTCCCGGAAGGCGCAGCGTGGGTAGACCCCCCAATAGGTGGACTGATGACCTGGTGAAGTCCGCTGGAAGCGCGTGTCGCAGGATCAGCCATTGTGGCACTCCTTGGGGGAGGCAAATGCCCGCAGTGGACGTCTTTCGGATGTGATTGACATACTTTCGCATTATGATCACGTCGATCATGGATTTCTATTAGCTTTATCTAAAACAGCTATTAATTGAATCCTGAACATTAACATGAGATATCTCTAATAATTTTTTTCTAACATCGACTGTCTGATCAGGAACCGTTCTCAAGAAACTTCGACAGGCTGAGATAATACGATACCTACGTGAATCACCGCGTTATAAACATGTGTCATTTCACCACGAGCTGCGTGTCTGAAAGTGTCATTTCAGTGGTGTAACAATTGGGGCGAGCTGGCGTTAACGCTATTGTACTCTGGACGTCATGTCAATCGCTTTCTCGATATTGTTCTGAAGTTACGACAAGCGTATAATATAAGGCGTGGTGCATGCATGGTTTCATAATTTATGTTTAATATAGATGATCAATGATGAATTTGATGCGTATTCATATTATACGGCTTATTTCTCCGACAGTAAGCAGAAAAGGACTTCTACTTGCTTCGATACTTACACACCTGACTTGCTTCATTCACTTTACTCATATGCGCTCGTCGGTTTAGGGTACCTACTCTTGACTGGATGTTTCTATAGAATTTCTTCGAATCGGCCGGAGAAAGTTTGCTGACATCTTCCTCTTCCAATTGTTCCATACATAACTATTGGTTCGTAAATTAACGTTTATATTGAATCAATGCTCGTGTTTTATTTTTTTATTTAAAGATGTAACTTAGATGTCTGATATAACTTGACACTGGCTTTATTGGCCAGTGGGTTGGTGGCTGGCTGCTGGTTTATAAGGCTGAATGAGGTACATTCTTTTTTTCAATCTGCCTAAAGCACTGTTGGTGGTGGTGAAAGGCCCCATCTCGATTTCCACTCGACAAATGAAAAGATCATATTATTTCAACGTATCAATTCACCACTATCCTGCGACAAATCTCTTCTTCGTCTACGAAATTATGCTGGATGCATTCTCGAAATGGCTAAAGCCATTTATTTAGTCCAAACGAACGGGCATTCCTGACGGGTGACATTGGCTAAGGAAAAACAACGGATTATTCTAGCGACTTAGTTTGTTTGCTCTAAACTCTACACCCGGTGAGTATAGAGAAATATTTTAATGATTTATATAAGGTTTGTTGATGTTTTGTTGACAACAGAGAAAACATAATTCTTTTACACATAAAGAGACGTCTCGTTCACTTCGACTAGAATAATACAGATACACCATCCCCCACAAAAAAAGCATTCACATGTTAAAAGCCGAAATTATTCCACTTATTTTCACGAGGAAACGGCGACCAGCAATAACAATATAGAAAACATATATGTGTGTTTGTGTGTGAGAGAGAAAGAGAGTTTTTATTTTCATATTTATCTACAATGCATATATTTTTATTGAATTATGACTTTTGCACACTGGGACCCCATGTGTAATTTATAATACTTAATAGCCAAAGGTATGGTTTATGTTTCCATGACTAAGATATTTAATTAATTCTGACGTCCTCATACTGGCTATTCCGTAATTTTCGTATTTACGAGCGCTTCCGAGCTCCTCGTCTCTTCCTCTTGCATTATTAAATTTCTGTAGGGTTCAGTTCATGTTACATATTTTCTAAGTAGCAATATTTTATCCCTCCTGGCAAATGTTTACATGTCAACGACACCTCGTAATTACATCGATTTAGAATAGAACTATTAGTTTAAGAGCCCGTCAAAGGTCCTGTTTTATCACTGAAATACCTACTTACTCCCTGGCTGATCAACATAATTCTAAGGTCCTACCCACAAGCTTTTAAACATAATTAATTTTGATCCTACTAATTCTTACAAAAACCTAAAAACTTTGTAATTTCAGAATCTTTAGAAGAGATATACAAACCATAGGTAATCCTATACAAATTGGCTGCATTCATATACTGGTATGTATTGACAAAACAATAGGTAACATACAAAAAGTAGTGAGATCCTATAAAAACATTTCGAATCACTAATGTCTCGGCGGAAATTATTTAGCAAATGTTTAAAACTCCCAAACTATTTATCCCATATTTTTATTTGGGCGAAGTTTTATTTCCCAACTCAACGATGCGCACTGATATCATTTCCCAACGAATGATTTGATAAGTTATTGTTAGGCAAATGATTACCTGGGCTTTTTTAAAGATGTCATTTATGTATTCGTCGTATGTATTGATTGGCATACCAAAATTTTAGCAACATATTGAATACTATATGAGTATGTTAGTATCAGGTAAAAAAGTGTTCGGTTCTGGCGCTTCGCTGGCCGCTGCCGCTGCCGCGGCACGCTCACTTCGCTCGCTCGGCTCTTCCTGTAGGTTCGCGGTTCTTTCTAAGATTCCTCTTCACTTCACTCGTCGTCGTACCTACACTGACATGCCTTAGAGTCTAACAAAAAATCTTATGCCCGCTTCGCTCCTCGTCGTACCTACACCCACCTAGTTTATATTTTCCTAAATGACATTTGACGATCCGTTTTTTGTCTAAGCAAATCATTAGCTTCATAATTATTTGCGGCATAAAAGTTTGAAGCAGTAAAATTTTGCATTCTAGAAATGTTGCCAAATAAGAAAAGTGCGAAGTAAAGTTATGCCAATCGTTTACCAAAGGAAAATTTTGCGATTAGTTGGTTGCGAAGTGAAATTTAACGAAACCTATTTCGCCGAAAAGGCAGTACCTATACCAAACACCCCATATAAAAATAGTCTTGAAACTCTTCAACCGAAAAAAGTTGAGAGATATTTCGCTAAGCCAAGTCAGGCATTCTTATTATAATCTTTATTTGCTTGCTAAATACAATTTGTGACTTGGCAATCAGCAATCACACAATACTATACATACTTTTAGGTAGGTACCTATGCAAAAATTATAAATGCAGTAAAGTGTGATTTCCAAGTTGTAGAATTTCAATTCAATGAACTAGTAGTAGGTACCTACTACCTAATCATGAAAGAGTCTCATCCTCGCAATAGGACAGTGTTGCAAGATTCCCTTGTCTTTTGTTCGAAACGACAACAGTATAAAAATGAATACGAAAACACACGCGCAAGTACAAAAGAAGACACGGAGTTTCCGGACATTTATTTGTCCCGTTTTTCTCAACTTCTGTGAACATTCGGAATCATGAATACAGCGTCCACGTGAAACTGTGAATAATCATTTTTAACCCCATACGCAAACGAGTGCTGTTATAAGTTTTGCATGTGTATCTGCGTGACTGTCTGTGACATCGTAGATCGCGAATCAATGTACCCATTTGAGTGCGTTTTTTAAAATCGAAAGTGTTGTCTGTAAAAGTGTACTGTAGATTACCTCGCTACGCTCGGAATTCTATTGAACGGATTTTCCGTTTCACTTAGGATTCAATCTCTCTTGAGACACAATCTACTACTCGTATTGTCTCTTTCTCCTTGTTAATTGTTATTCCTATCTCATAGTGGGGTCTGTCGATCGTTTTTAATTTCACTCATCTATTTGACCTGTCAGCGTCTGGTCTACTGATGGATACACCGCTCTGCTAAGCGGTATCTCGCACAGCTCTTGTGAGTACTCACCCTAAAACGCTAAAAAGTTAATAATGGCACACATTGAAACCGCGACTAACTACTTTCCTCAATTTAGATCTCACTTCTCGCTAGCTATCAAAGAAAAGCGACTGCCTAAAAGTTAATATAGTGCCATTTACGCCGAGAGGTTTCCATTTAGCTCCATTACCGTGACGTCTCGTAGTTCGCAAAGCATATAAGTAGTATGATTCACGTAAAATATTTTATAATTATAATACGCGAGATACCTCTTTACTTATCAAATACGAGGCATCGCTAGGCTTGTCACGGAAAAAAATCAAAACATTTTATATAAAAAAATCGGCCAAGACGTTGCCTGTCTTTCCTAGTTGGTATATCGACACGCGCGAAAAAAATAGTGATTAACGAGATCGCAAACGAATCACTAATTTGAAAAATCATTTTTAGGTTCCCATAATATTTTTGAACAAGCTATCCAACGATACCCCACACTATGGGTTTAACGAGAAAAAAATACATCCCCACATTAGGTGTAGTGTAGGGGAGGTACCTACCCCAAAAAAATCAAGATTTTATTCGTCTGTTTTGTCGGCGTGATTGATTTATATAGCCTTGCCGAATTACAGTTTTCCCGATTCTTATTTCATCGATCTAGCAATTTGCAATTTTGCTTTGGCAATAAATGCAAATTCTACGGAACTAATAATTCTACGCCTCTCATATGAAGCTAAACTGACTGCCTGACAAAAAACTTACAATCACAGAGGAAAGATTAGGTCGAAATTTTCGAACGTACGTTAGAACAATTCAACTGTCATTTTCCCATAAAAAGTGCCATTTTGATACGTGACGCACGTACGATGCGTTACGTGATCAACCGGCATGTAATTGAAAAACATGGTACCAGGATCGCGTGCCTTCAATGCATTATCGCTCGAGCAAAAGCGACCGACTGACGATTGTATGTAGTACCCCATTAGTCAACCATCTCTCTGCACAGTTCCTTTGTAGCCATCGGTGACAAACGACGCTATAACGCGACGGAAACGGTCACTGCTTTTGGACACTCACCTAGATGGCTTCTTGTAGTTTTTACGATGTTGTAGTTTCAGTTTTTGAACGAATTTATTTTACTTAGGTTGTTTGCGTGTGTTTGTCACTGCATTCATACTTAATATTATAAATGGGAAAGTGTGTTTTTTGTGTGTGTGTTTGTTTGTTTGTCCGTCTTTCACAGCAAAACGGAGCGACGAATTGACGTGATTTTTTAAAGTGGAGACAGTAGTTGAAGGAATGGACAGTGACATAGGATAGTTTTTATCCCCGAAATCATCCCCTAAGGGGGTGATATAGGGGGGTATAAGTTTGTATGGAGCTGCGATGTAAACGAGTTCCACACGGGCAGAAGCTAGTAATATTGTAAATGGGAAAGTGTATGTGTGTATTTGTTTGTTTGTCCGTCTTTCACGGCAAAACGGAGCGACGAATTGACGTGATTTTTTAAGTGGAGATAGTTGAAGGGATGGATAGTGACAAAGGATAGTTTTTATACCCTAAATCATCCCCTAAGGGGGTAAAATGAAGGGTAAAACTTTGTGTGGAGCTGCGATATAAACGAGTTCCACGCGGACGGAGTCGCGGGCAGAAGCTAGTAGGTATATTGTACAATGCATATACATACCTATTAGAAACATTCGAATCATTGAATTAGCTGCGTAGCAGTCCTACTCGTCCATTGCGTTTTCTACGTACGTTACTTAGATCTAAATGTAACTTTTGTGTAGGAAACGAACTGCTAAGTTGTTCTAACATGCGTACAAAAAGTTATGTAATGACCCCTTCAGTGCGATCTCAAACGCGACAAATAGACGCTACTATTAATTGTTACTAAAATAATGTACCAGTCAATATGATGGCTAATTTTAATGACAGGCACCAAATACATAGTAGGAACTAATTTTAGGCCACTTATTTATTTGTCGGGGCATTGGGATACGGTATTTTATGTTTATTATTTACTTACTTACCTAAATATTATTTACATTCGTATCGCCTCGCTTCCGTGAATTCTGCGCATATGTGGAAGCACTCGTTTATTTAGATATTTCTGTAGAGAATCTGTACTTGAGTGAATTTTATGACCTAAGGAATTAGATAAATCAAATCATTTTTACATATTAACTATTATAAAGAATCCACGTTATTTTTGACATGTAAAATTTTATATTTTATTAATAAATGAGTATGAGTATGACAACAGACGCTTACTGATATCGCACTGAATACGCACCGTCAAAGGCGGAAGTGACTTAAGATGAATGAATTCGTCTCACTGGCAGGGCAAACTATCTCAATGGAGACAGCAGACGCTAAGTTTGCTTTTCGTCGCGTTCACACAAAGTCAAGGTTACTTTTTACTCGAGCTTACATCTCACTCAGATTCTAATTAATAATCGCTTAGCGTATGCTAAAAACAGTCCGTCTTTACTATGGAAATAGCAGGATCAACTCAATTTTATGTCATTAGGTCATTAATTTTACCGTGTAAACTGTGAACGAACACATAATATAAGCTGTGTCTCGCGATTATTATGCAAAATTGTTATTGATTTTTCATCAGGTGATGAATACGCTTCTCTGTCTTTTGATAGCTTGCTGACATTCGTTTGAACAGTTTAAATTACTTTTTGTAGCTTGTGTTGTATTGAAAACACATTCAAGGCTATTGCCTTGCCAGCTATTGCTTGGGTTAGGTAAGTTGATTGTTATCTTTTAACCTCCCAGTGACAAAATGAAAACGTGCACGGAAATCTTGATACACTTGGGAGGATTAATACTCATACTCATATATTGATAATATTATTTAAATATTACATGTCACATATTATTAGAATCACAATTGCGTATTATTATTATTTAAAAAGAAATATTTATACGTATTATTCAGTTACTATTATTATAAAAATTATTTAAATTATTAAAGGCATGGCATACATACAATGGCTTTATATTAATAAATAGCATAAAAGTTGGTTTGATTGACTAGTGTAACAAGTATCTGGACGGCATTAACTAGTAACGAAAAAAAAATTTTTGTAACTAGTCTACCTACGTATATTATAAGAGTCTGTCTGCTTTAGTTTATTAAACATATATCCCGCATCAACGTCAATAATTCAAAGGCATTACCCAAACATATAATTAATGTAATTTTTAACCTTTATTACGACAATTAGTACCATGTTAAGTAGTTTCAAACGAGCTTTAAGAGCTTCATTAAAAACTTAAATCGTCCAATGAAGCGTACCGGGTTAATAAGCGACTGTAGTAATAATGGGAACTCTTAATATAAATTTTAGAGTTGAATTTTACGTCGTATTTCACGGAAACGATAGATTGCCAGTAGTGTAATTGGGATCACACAAAAAAATCGAAGAACAATTTGTCCGATTGCATCAATATTTATTTTTTTAGGCATTAACGATATTTTCTGCTGAATGAAAATTGTGATCTAGATGATTTAAAATAATATTATATAGAGATTAGATTAGTATTATAACAAGAAAAATCTAAATTTCCGTCAGCGCCAAAATTATTTCGGATCCATTTGATTCCAATTGCGTACCCGTGCATTCAAAATATTAGCTATTAGCTGCCCGGCCCGGCTTCGCACGGATTACCCGTTTTCCCGTAGGAATGAAGAATTTTCCCGCGGCAAAAAGTAGCCTATGTTCATCAGGGATAATGTCGGCTTCTAAAAAAAAAAGATTTTTTCAAATCGGTCCAGTAGTTTCGGAGCCTATTCAATACAAACACACAAACAATCAAATCTTTCCTCTTTATTATATTAGTCTAGATTATTATTATTATTATAGTGTTGATTAGCTTGGCTATAGGATGAAACAACGGACGCCTGGCTGGCTGAAAACTGTTTCACATTTTATCTTTCCATCATTATCACATTTATTTGTTGCCTTATTTAAATCATGATTTCTATATTTTCAATACCCAGAGTATGCACAGTCAAGTGTATATTGGTACAGTATACAACTAACTCATAAATATGTCTTATGTCAGCGGATTAAGGTTTTGGTACATATTTATGAGAAGATGAAATCGATACATATTTTTGCACTTGACTGTAGGAATACGAACGATATACATTAATAATTATTCACGATTAATAGAACCGACATCCGGCCACGTTTCACAGGCACGACGGACTCATAAAACTCTTTTATGCTTTCATGATTTTCATTCGTCCATAAAATATTACCCCACCTTCAAATATATTTGCTTGGATATGTCCGTGCCTCTGAAATCCTTCGTAATTCGAATTCGTTAGGTCGAATATATCGTAACTATTGCATCAGCTGCTTCCCGGATAGTAGTCATAAAAACACAAAGGGAGATGTTACGATGTGATTTAAAGGCTCCAAGAAACTTGGGGATTTTTCCTTCTCGGATGTTTGTTTGCAGTATTCGGTAATACCGTTACCAAATATGTGCTGGTTGGAAACGTGTTTTATTATATTATATTCAGTTCTTAATTTCGCGTTTATTTTAAAAATAAGGACGTTTCTTTCGAGTTTTTCTCCTCTGTCGCTAATCTCTTACATACTCTCGTATTTACTATAGACAACTTTAGGTCACGTTTACAAAATCTCAATCCGGACACGTGCGTTTATTAATTAAATTAAGTTGAATTAATTTATTGCAATAATCATGTTCTATTATACCATGGATAATACAATTATTATGATTTAAACCAATTCACAATTGCAAACAGTTGGGAAAATTCGTTTAGTGTTAATGAAGTACACGGGATATTATTCTATATTCCAATCAAATTCCCATATCAACATTCGTATTTGTAAGTTGGTAACGTTCAGTTTTAAATTGGACATTAAATAACTAACACCCATCAAGAAAAGCATGATTTCCGAAAACTCATGTTACAAAGCTGATCATAAAATGTTTGGAGGTAAGTTACAAGTTGCGCAGTGTCGTTAACAAGCAAGCAGAACGAAAATAAGCTGACCATGTTGGCACTAACTTTCAAACTTTACCTTTTATTGCCCTGTTATGTGGATATATGTTTGCTATTTTCATTATTGGCCGCTGTCACCTTTGGAATGATTTCAAACCTGAGCTTGCGATAGTTTTACTTCTAGTAGACTATGACGTAGAAACAATTTCAACACACATAATCATTAGCTTGGAAGTTGGGTCGACAATGCAATTAACGAGTTTTACGCGAAGTTTGGGTATTATATCATTATGGTATATATTACGTTAAGTAGGTTATATTTTGGACGGTCAAATAAGGAAATTGACGTTTTTGAATGAGGGAAACGCGAGCTACACTTTCCTTTTAAGCGTGACAACTTTAGCTCTATTGATAAATCCCCGTTCATTTTTCCACCTCAGTCAATCCCGTTATTCTATTTTCGTATCGTCCCAGGTCAGGTCAGAGATAAATTATATTTTAAATAAGGAATATTGCTTTCTGTGTCACTATAGGTATATTGCCACTGCTTAACAATGAGTTCGTAGCTACATATAATAATAATAACATACATGTTAAACTATTCAACATGTTGACGCTATACATTTTTCACACCTCAGTATACATTGACTATTTTGCAAGGAAGTACCTACTGCAACTGGCACATGGTTAAATGAAACTTCAAATTGAGTCACTTATATCAAATAAGAAGTTTGAATCCACCTAGGGGCAGGGCTACTGAAATATACTGTCATAATTAATACAAAGTACTGGCAGCTAGGAGCCCGCGGCATTACGTCACACAGCTCATGAAGCCAAATAGAACAGATCCCTGACCCATTTACTTTAGCTAGGCCATCACTACTGTTGACTGTTGAAGTAAAAACGTTGTTGTTGTTGTTGTATATGTGGCTAAGCTAAACTTAAAAACGTTTTCCTAAAATACATTAAGACTGAAAATACTGATTAACTGAAACTGTTATTTAGAAAATAACGAAGTAAGCACTTTTTCCAAATGTTTATAGAGTTAAAATTTAGATGTTACATATTCAATAAACACCAAAATACTATTAATACAATTACAATATAAATTAGGCACCGATTCAACTTTACACTACTAATTATAACTAAAATAATGGGTCTCCCCGCGGCATGGTGCCGAAGATGCTGGCGGCATTTCCCCGCTGTATCGCAATACTAATGCGTCTCAGTTTAGTTTTTGACTTATGTGATTCATTATTGTTATTTATATATAATCTAACGGACATAGGAAGACGAGTAACGTAGTATCAACAAATATTATGTGGTGAAGTATTCCGTTGTTAATGTACCACGTAACCAATGGATTTTTTCCGTTGAGTCTCTGATTGGTAAGTAATTCTCCTTTATGTTTGAACCTACACCGCACTAGTGGACACGGATATTTTCTTGATAATAAATACAATTAAGTATCTTTTGAAAGCGGCTTACTTATAACTTTGAAATAAACGATTCATAAATTGTGTAACCGTGACATTATTAGTCGATTATATGACCGACCTCTACCAATTTGGATCCGAGGAGAGAAAATCTACGGTTTAACAAGGGTTTCCTTCTGGTTACCCTGGGGGCTTCAAATATAACTCAATCATCTTGTCATCCTCAGACCCAAATTTCTTGAACACTGTTAATTATTTCGTAACCATGTGAATTGAATTTCTTAAGTTAATAATTGGGAAATATTTGCGTTACTGCTTATCACATTCATTGCCCAGAAACGCTACGCGCTACGCTCGTAGCCGATCGCGTGGTTTTCCTCGTATGTAGCGGAAAGCGACTACGGCGGTCTGACGCATATGTGTCGTCATGGGCCCTGAATGGGTTATGTCATTATGTTGGTATAGGTATAAGGTATTTTTTACAGACACGATAATTCAGATTTCTGCGATAGTTATTAAGTTATAAAGAAATAAGACTGTTTTTCACATAGGTAATAGAAACAATTAGGAAGACGTGACGCAAAATATTCAAAGCAATCATGGAATTGTTATTTCAAGGGATGATTTCTTTATTGTGTGGGAAATGGTTAAATGGGTCGTGACTCTCGGCGCCATAACTTTCACAGTGGGCGGTGCGGTTCGTGCCAGAATAAGGCTTCGGCCCGCCCAATCCACGCATTCAAGAACATCATAATTATCTTGGCCTATTTTTTACATTTTGTTACTAGTAGGGGGTAGTTCCGACGCAGAACTTTACGGATGTGGGTGATTTGTAGGGCTTTTTCAACTTTCAGGGGAAATTGTTTTTTTTTGTGTCATCGATTCGATTTATTATATACATTATTATCAGAGCGTAACGATAAATCAAGGTGATTTAGATTTATTTATTTCGAGATAAAAATTACAATATATATCCGCATACAATGTCAAAATTATAAGAATCTTTATCACGATCGTCAATAATAATAATAAGAGACAAAAATTAAATAATATTCAAAATGTCAAATACAGAAAGTGGAAATAGTATCTCCGATTACGGATTGTCATTTAACAACTAGTGGATAATGAATTCTAAACAAAAATAAACAATGTCAATTTACGTATTAAAAATCACAGTAGAAATACAATATAAATGTTACACAATAAATAATGTCAGATAAGATCTCAATAAATCAAATAGTTACTTAAAACATCATTTCCATGAACTCGCGAACAGAGTACGGAGGGTTATCCAACAATAGTTATTTGTTATGCAAGGCTGCAAAGTTGTTGTTTGGCGCAAGTGCTTGTATTGAAAGCCGAGCTAGCGAAGGATTGTAAAATTGAACCATGAGCGAAGCGAATGGTTCAAAAGTACAATCCTGAGCATAGCGAGGCTTTCAAGGCACGAGACGCCAAACATTTTTGCTGCCGAGCGCAACACACAACTTTTCACCTCACCACCGCGAGGAAAATTGTATTAGGTAAATGTAATGGAAGTAATTTGGGCCTTATACTCATTTTCAATAAAGGTTTGTTTACATCTCATCAAGATCTAGCATTTTTTAATTATTAAATGTAACATATATAATTTTGCATCTTTAAATAACCTCACGCTCACCTACACTAAAAAAGTCAAGGTATGGTTTGGTAATACTCACCTCACGGGTAAACTAAGGCTCTAATTCGCTTATGCTTTTAGCTATTAGCTTATAAATCAGTCTAAATATTAATATTTCGTATGTACCTACTTAATTAAGAAATAATAAGTATTATTAATTTTATTTTATCAAAATAATAACCATTAATTATTGGGATAACACCATCAGTTACTGAACGTACCTCTCATTCCGTCCGTTCACCGTCACGTTCCAAATTCAAAAACTCTTTCCACGCTAGCGGATAAAATGGACTTTTGGGCGCAGATTTTGAGCGATAAAGCAAGCCTTTTCGAGCCGGTGAGGTGAAAAAGATATTCAAGACTTGTAAGATATTCAAGATATGTATATTATGTTTATGTGAGATAACATAATAATCATAAGTTAAGACTAACTCTTTATTTGGTGTACTTAATTATCTTATCAGCTACGAGATTGGGAGGATTGTGCAGTAGGTTCTCATTAAGTAGGTATTCTCTTCACCGCAGATTGTCTCAGTCACCAGATATTGAGGAGCAACCCTCAATATCTGGTCAAAAGCTCTATACCAGGAGCTTTTCGACTTTGCCATTATTGATACCTACTTTTGCCCAGCATCGGAAACATTTAATTACTAGCGGCATCTCTTCGCTACGTCACAAAGTTGTGTATGTGGCTAGAAATGTGTTTATTATTGTAATTAGGAGGATGCTGAAGATTTTACCGCCCTGTTTTTTTTTAAGGATAAATCCATGCTTATATTATACATTCTATTTGTCTTCTTTATTTTGTCCGCTTATAACTATTACTGATTTGTTTAAATGAAATTGTAAGATTATCACACTTCTGCTTTGGTGCTTTTATATACGGCTCATTACGTAAATGCCTACATTATTTAACCTAGGAGGTTAGGGACATAGAGGTAGGACGTAGTAAATAATAAAACAGTATGTGAAATGCAGTTAACGGTCTACTTACATCCCTTCTTTAACCACGTGTAATAAAATAAGTAAAATCCAATAAAGCTTCACCGATCTGCCTTGATTTATTTAGGGAAATGTAAGGATCCTGTTGGGTACTCTGATGGAACTCTTGCGGAAAAATACGGTTCACGATTGTGTGAAAGCAAACAATTGAACTCGGTGAAAATACTTTTGTTTCTTTTGCTTTAGATTTGCAGCTAGCTCTTATGATTCTTGAAGCGTTAAAACTCAAGTGATTTCTTTCACTGCACGCCTTTTGTTTTCGTTCTTAATGTAGGTATGAAATATAGTTTTTTATTTTTATTTATTGAATAAGAATAAAACAATGAAATACATGTTATCGTTAATTATAACGATGGGCATTAGCCCATCTAGGCAATTGGAGAATCTTTGTACTGATCTAATTTATACATAAATTAAAAAGTAAGTATTTTAAGTATGTAGATACAACTTAGTTCACAGACTATAAGTTACATTATAACAGTTTCACATGTAAGTTTTGTACACGTTCAGGTAACTAATTGATTTATTATTTTAGGCAGTAACTATGAGTATTTTCTACTACTTTAGTCTTAGTTATTATACTTATTTACGTGAACAAAATTGGCTTTGGGATGATAACTTTCTTAATCTAATACATTATTTTCTTAACTTTGAGTTATGTAACATAATGGTACTCTTCAATGAAGACAGCTAGTTTCATCTTTTTTTGTACAGGTAGCTTTTAATTACAGTATTTAAATAGTAGTGAATAGTCGGTTACATAGTGATCTTTAATGTTTTTTGGTACAATCGTTTTTAGAATTCTAATTATAGGTTGTATATTTTTTCCATATAGGTCTTATAGGTTCTACCATAGGCACCTAGGGCGTAGCCGATCACAGAGTCAGCGAGGGCTTAGTGTAGTATACGTAGAGTACCTACCTACTTTATGCTTTAGAATAGATAATATACTCAAGATAGCTCTTGTCGCATACAGCTAAAACATTATAATATTTAATCAGTTATTAGCTTACTTATTGGCTAAGAACATTGCATAAAGTGGGAAAAGCTAATTTGGCGCATATTCATATCTATTCTTCCGTTTCCGGTTGCGTTCACTAATACTTTTCCAATACTATCGCTAATGTGCGGGTTCACAATAACAAAATCCCAAGCAAAGCAATTCGAAGAAATTCATAACAATGTACATTTACAGGCTATTCGCCATTATTTAGATCATATCATACTTTTTTCGGGCCTGCCCTCCACATTTTCATAGACTTTTGTGTAGTTATATGTTGTGTACCCATCATCTCCGTTGACAACTAGCTAAGACGTCATAGACCGGGACTTACTGACACAATTTTTCCGGTCATTTGTACCAAGTATGGCGACCCTTCAGACCCACCGCCATACTTGGTACAAATAACCGGAAAAATTGTGTCACATCTCCCGGTCCATCAGTTACCTGAAATCACGGCCGGTGCACCCATGTCGAAACGTCACACAGAAAGTAAAATAAGGGTCAAAGCACACCCCGGGCTCCTTTAGGGGCATTACCGGGAATAACACTAGGAGGATGATGTTGATGGGTTTTGCGTGCCTTATACGTAAATTCAACGCACGTGGAAACGAGCGCACGAAATACATTGACATCAAATCCGTTCGCGAAAAATTCGCAGTAAAAACAAAAATGTAAGGTAAACGTCAGAGTGTTCGACGCTTTAGCTGTACTAGTATATGACATGGGCACTCTATGTCAAAGCAATATGGGTTAAACTCGAACTTGGAGGATTTTTCGTTGATTCGAATTTAAACCATGTCACTTTGACATACATAGAGTGCCCATGCCATATGCTAGTACAGCGTCGAGCACTCGGGCGTTTACCTTATCATGGGATTTAAGAGATACAGCTTTATATTTTATTATGCAATGGAAGCTGAAAAGTCGAAGCGATACATAAAAAGAAAACCTCAAGCGTTTCTTGTCACTACTCATCGTTTTATTGCCGCAGATTACTAAACCGAGGCGGATGAACTCACATAAAAATCTCAATAAATAAATATCCGACGAGAGAGCTACTGTACTGGCTTTTATGAGATCATCAAGCCCTTGAGAGCAATCATACGTATAATATTGTGATAAAATGAAGTAACAGTGCCTAGAAGTCCATCATGTGGAATATTAAGTTAGAAACGAGACATTTCCTCGTTTTAAGGTTCGAGTGTCCTTTGTCTTCCGGTCGTGTTTACTTAACATTGAAACAAAGAATGTTATAAGAAAACTATGGTAACCTAGTGGTTAAAGCATACGGCTGTCAAACGTAGGTCGTAGGTTCGAGCCCCGGCTCGTTACAGCGAGTTTTTTCTACCTCATGTACAGAATGTCATTTGATATTAGGAGGCAAAAATTGTGAGGAAACCACAAACTCATTCAAAGTGTTGGCGTGGAGACTCAACTAGGTACTGTCCACTCCTTCTCATCTATCAGAGGATGCCTGCGCCTGGGCACATAATATGATGCTGGCTGGCATTGGGACGTATTATTATTGTATAGGATGATGATGGCCATGCTGAATATTTTACGTCAGAGACTGATTAGACAACATGCCTTATGTAATATGGCCCGCCCACGACTTCGTCCTTATTTTTCGGTAACGGAATCCCCTACAAGATGCCAGGTCCTATTTCGGAGTCTCAAGAAATTATTTCCGGGATAAAAACATTCCACGATTTTCTACTGTACTCAAAATGTCATCTAGTAGTACACTTAAATCAGCCTAACGGAAAAATATAACAAAAAAGGCACACTCTGAAACACACAGCAAGTAGGTATTGTATTAGCCGACAGCGACGCCAAAGATGGTAATGTTGGGAGTTTTTGGTGGTATCAGTTCCGTTAGGGGAAAACACAACCCTTAAACAAATATTTACGACTTCTGTAGCCTTTTGGTAGTGTCCCGGCCTACGAAGCCGGAGGTCCCGGGTTCGAATCCTGGTGAGGGCATTTATTTGTGTATTGAGCATGAATATTTGTTCCACGACTCATCATGGATGTTTTCTATGTATTTAAGAATTTATTTATCTATATATATATGTATGTATAGCGTCGTCTAGTACCCGTCTAGAACTTTGCTTAGTTTGGCACTATGTCGATTTGTGTAAGATTGTCCCTAAATATTTATTTATTTATTTGCAAAGCATACTGCACACACAATAAGTTAACAACTAACTAATACAAGGCTCACGCAAGTAAAACTGGCACATTGTACTTTTTTTGGCACAGTCATCGAGACTCGTTGAGAGGGTTCCAATAAGCCCAAACAGGGCAGGTCTGTGTAGTTTAGAAGTTACCATGGCAACCAGCTGTCTCCATCAGACTAGGTACCTCGTTGGTGCCATAATATATATAACATTTTCAGTGAACATTATAGTCTATTTTTTTATTCCGTAGACTAAAATGTCATTTCATGTATTGCTAGTTTTTTACGTCTTATAAATAGTGATGTGCTACACCCGGAACTAACCGAAAATAAACGATTGGGAGGTAGGGGAAGAGGGGGGACAGTGGATCAGTTTTTGTTTTGAGGCACATAGCCCAGCAGATACACACTTTATGTCCGTTTTCCTGTCCTCATATTAATAAGGGGTTATAAAGGCATACAATAAATGCACTATAGAAGGCACACAAATGGAATTTTAGGCCACACAGTGACTTTAAAAAAAATGGGAATTGGTCCACTGTTCCCCATGCTCGGGGAACCTTGAATCAGGGCATTGGGAACTATGGACCATAGGGGGAACACGGGATCAAATGTATAAAGTTACATAAAATACCGTCATAAATCAACAAAAGTTATGTTTTATTATAGAAAATATAAATTCCAGAAAGAAAACTTAAAGACAATACTTTATATGTCATAAAAAAATACTTATCGTTAATTTTAATATTACTTATTATAATCTGTAATATAGGCACAAATGACTTCCTACAACATAAAATCACAACAATCAGGCAGCCCTATAGGCAGGTTTTAGTTTCACTAGTTTACAAATAATCATAAAAATATAATATAATCAGTCTAGGCGAGGTAGCCAGTTTCCTAGGTTTACATAATACCACTGGACCCATATCCACTGCTCCCCACAAGGAGATGGCCCAGTGTACCCCATAATCCATTACAGTAAGAATAATTCACAAAAAAAATATATATTATACACTCAAAACACCAATCAACACAATTTGCAATCACAAAGTAACAAGATAAAACAAAAACACATTCAATAACACGCGTGGATTTGCCTACAAACATTTTCAATAAATATGTAAAATAAATTTTTCGTCCTGTGTTGTTCGACCGGCAGTATGCTATATTATTTGACAATGTTAGCCAGGCTGTATGATCAGGAATACGAATTCACTGTAACACGAAAACAATATACTAGTAGGAAACTAACATGCTTTACATTGGCTTGCGATGATATATTTCTGGCATTTTGCCTGTTATTTGGGTAGGAGTACACGTACCCATAGGACTCCAAGGAATACGAGTATGTATGTCTGTTACCGCTGTGTGAGTGCGTGCGCCAGTAACGACGACTACCGTGTCTCAAAATATAAAATGTAACTGTAACACAAATCATACCTACATAGTTACAAGCGCACACACACACAAACAGCCGTAAGCAAAGATGAGTTGAACTATCTATACTACATACGGTGAGTACTAAACACAACACTAAACTTAGCGACTCGTTTCAAGTGCGTAATATAAGCGAAATTCTTAGAAGCGGCGGCAAATAAATTTGTCATAAAACACTTGAACACAAAACTCTGCCCAAGGATGTTACCGTGAACTATAATACAAGGTCATTTTTCCCGCTACCACGGAATTCGATTTCCTTCAGGAAATTGACAGTGGCAGCGCCACCAATCTTAAAGAGGTTCCAACTAAGAAAAATCTCTACAAGTTTCCACGGATATGTCACGTTTCACACATCTTGTTCGTTGCTTTGTTCATGAGATAAGAATGCTAGCGAGCTGCATTGTTTTTATTCCTCCCTACGACTCAATTTATCTCCTTGGAATCTTTTTAATTTCTTCACAATGGTAAAATACATTGAACTGTAAGAAATAACATCGTAAGTTTTCGTAGAAGTAGTCAAACACTTATTCGTAAATTGGTTAGCCTCAAATGTTTGCCTTCGACTCAGTCCTAGCAAAGAAATTGGCTATGAGTTGAAGTTTCACAGTAGCTGGCTTTTAGGTTTTCCATTGAGTTGAGCGTTACGAAAGCTTATTAATAAATTGATTACGAGTAGTAATAGGTATCTCATCTCATATGTTTTAAGTCAGAAAAAAACAGCTTTAACTTCATTCATAACGACAATTTACAGTTCTTGTTCAATAATAATAGGATTAAAATCATAGTTCGTCTCACAATCATTGGCTTACAAAGCTAATATACTAAAATATATTTCGTACCTAGAATGAGGCTGTTGCTCGCAAAAAATATTTCAAAAATATTTAATACTGGTTTACAGCGGAAGAGACAATTTATTACGCTGATCCTGCCAAGGAAGACAGTGAAATTGATTCAGTATCGTGGACTGGCCTTATTTTTTAAGATTTCTTTTTCCTTAACAACGTGACGAGAATGTTTTACATTTTTGCGCCGAAATACACGAATAGCTTTACTGTAATAGACGTTCTATTTTTTCTAATGAATCTAAAAGGGGAAGTGAGTTGTCTGTCATTGACTTTTGAATTGTTTGTTTCAGATAGAAAATAGGCGAATGAAAGGGACTCTGGATGACAAGTTGAAGAGGAAGTTAAGGCTAAATAAATATTAAACAATGAGAAATTGAAGCGTTTAGACTACATAAAAGAGCAGTGGATGAACGCCTGATGAAACTATAGAAACTAGTGTTGCGCATGTGATCTAAATGCCTTATTCAAAAGAATTGTGCGCTGCTGAGAGCAGGCGCCGACTATGTTCGACTCGACCAAAGGCGCCTTGCTCGTAGCGCCGTCTCTCGTCAACAGTTCCTGCTGGTTCAACGGCAAAAGCTGGCCCAGCACCTTCCCCGCTCCGGCCGATGTAATTAAAGCCTTTTTCATATTTGCTCTCTCTATGGGCATAGTTTTTGCAAATCTAGTCCTCATCTGCGTCCTTAGCAATCGGAGGTACATCAAATATATCGAAAATCAGGTAACTATTCTCAGAAAAGTGAACTTTGATCTTTAAATCCTAAGTATCACGTCTCAAACTGGTATATTTTCCAGCCGAGGTATTTGCTGACGTCCTTGGCTCTGAACGACTTGTTCACGGGTATCTTGGTAGCTCCCGTAGCCCTTCTTCCCGCGTTATACAAGTGCTGGCCCTACGGCGAAATTTTCTGTCAAATACAGGTGAGTGTTCAATTTGCAAAATATTCCTACGTCATTATTACGATGTTGATTTAATTGAACCCAGAAATAAGATTGGAAAGGGGAAATGAAATAGAAGAATAATTTTCCATTAAATTTTGAGACTTGCTTAATCCAGTTAAAGCAAGGTGAAGCTACGACTCTCAGCTAAAACTTTATTTAAACAAGAGACGAAGAGAAAATGAGTAAAGTTACTACTTTGAAAAGGAAAAAAAGTTTTCAAATGAAGAGGCAAAGTTAAACGGTAATCGGATACTAAGGACAGTATTCAGTACCGTGACTTTTTTATTATATTTCCTCTTTCTTATGAACCAACTTTGTTTATGAGCCTGTTTATAATGTATTCCTGTATCGGGATCGATAATGGCATTACAATTCTTAAACTTTTCAGTATCGAAAGACTATTAATAGAAATTTCAAACTTGAGGCAATTTATCTTTATGGCTTTGAAGACGCGGAAGCATTACAAGTTTGTGAAGAGTAATTATTAGGGACGGAGGCGTTGATCCACAAACAATAAAGTTGGTAAAACTTGTGACGGCGGCGTGCGCTATCATGTAATGGTACACGGTGACCGAGCACAAACTCGCTCCAACTTCAACGAACAACTTATGCCTTCCTGTCGACCCACTGACGAGCGATTCCGTTTTATTGTACTTTGGGTGCTTTACAGATAATTTTAATCATGTCATTGTTTTTGATACTGTTCCAAGTTAAAATTAAATTCGTATCTCTTGGTTACATGTAAATCTTTGAATCTTTGAAGAGTATAACGTTAAACCTTTTGTTACTACGTAATAGACGGACAAAATATTGTATAACCAACCAGCCATCGTCAATCGTCAGTGAAAACTGTATCTATTTCTGTTTTCTAAAATAAATATTTATGCTGTTGTATGTACAACGCAATTGTTATATTTTTTTCACAGGCTTTATTGAGGGGCGCAGTGAGCCAACAAAGTGCCGTCATTTTAGTCTGCATGGCCATCGACAGATATCTTTTTTTGCTTCACCCTAGTGCTTATCAAAAGCATTCCAGTAAAAAGGTAAGTAAGATTTAAACGTCCGACGCCAATGTTTGATTCGTAATGGTTGACACACAATACATCGTAATGAATTATGACTGGAAGTATCAAGTATGGGTCCATTGTGCACTAGGACAATAATAAATATTACTTTATAGATTGACTCATAATAAATTATAATTAACATAGCAGAAAACTTCAAGGCAATTTGTGACAAGTTGGTTCATTAAAACATAACTCTTCCTATTAAGATTTTACATGAACCTTCGTTAAGCTAAGTTACAGTTTTCATTACAAACACTCTTGAGATAATCCGCTCATAATTTTTGTACAACAACTCGTTTCTTGACTTTTACTTGCTTTAAGGGTCGAACACACGTATGGGTCCATTGTGCACTAGGACAATAATAAATATTACTTTATAGATTGACTCATAATAGCGGTCACCATAGCGGGCGCGCCGCGCGATATTTCCCTACAAACCGCTAGCGCGGTCAAAGAGGCTGCGCCCCGTCGGCAACGCGCCCCGCCAGCAACCCGCCGCGCACAGGCCGCGCGCCCGCCACGGGCGCGCGTTGCGTACGTAGTGCTGGCGGGTTGATGGCGCGAGGCCTGGCAGTCTGGACGACCCTTTATAATGCTGTTCAAAAATATAAAAACCTGCGATAACATTTTCTGGATAAATTGCCTCTTTCCAACAAGGCTTTGCCTTCTAAACACCTTTCTACAAATTTTTCAGACATTTTGCTTTGGGATTCCAAGCCAACTTAGGTTTTTAAAGTTTTCTTTGTAAGACCATTTTATGTACATCTAAACACATTCATAACCTGCAGACTTTGAAACAAGTCTACCCTGGAATTCCCCGACATTTGGAAAGTTTCAAAAGTTATTAATAACACGACTGTCAATATTAAATGCAAGTTATTTTGTTATGATAAACAATCGAGGGATAAAACGAATGTAATTAAACACGTTTTGGCGCTTTGGAACTTGTTTTACTTTTAATGAAAGCAATTCCATTTCCATTGTTAATCATTTCGTATTTTTCAGGGTTGCGTGTTAGTTATAAGCATAACGTGGATTCTATCCGTGTCACTATTTGCCAGCATGGTGCTGCCGCGCTCCGGATACTACTTCAACTCCACGGGATTGATGGCTTGTGATGTGTTTCACAGTAGAGTAGCGTTCAGGTACCTTTTACTCTTTTTTGAAATATGTATATCGCATATGGGAGGACGAATTCAAATGTTTTATCTTCGTGCCATGATGTTTAAAAAAATATGGTATGATATTGTTTCAATATTTTTCTGTATTACTTGCTTTTCAATGTTTAAACTTACTTAAGACCTCGAAACAGACCGCCAGCGAAAGGATAAATTCTATTAAAAAAATATGGTGCAATACCGTTTCAAAACTATTATACTAAGTGTTATTTTGCGAAACGTTGCTTAAACACCTGTGTTCAACCAACGTATTTTTCCCAAAAGCGCAGCGTTCAGAATCTTTGCTTTTATAATATAAAATTTATATATGCAACTTGTAGGTACAGTCAAGGGCAAAATGTATTCACTCAAAGTTTCATAAATATGTATAATACAACCTTATTGTTGCAGGTATAAGGTCTGTGTACATATTTTTGAGACTTTGTGGTGTATACATATTGGTGCCCTTGACTGTACCTACTCGTGTAGTACTCGATAGTGAATTCAGAAAATCTGGTACGAATTAATTGAATGGGTGAATAAAAATATCTATGAGTGTCTGTTAAAATTGTACTGGTTGAAATGACAGGACATGAAATGTTGAATACCAGGGGGCCTAGACAAGGTTACAATCGACAAGCGCTAACGCCAATAGAAAACTAATAAAATGTATGGGAATGACAGATGTTAACGAAAAGTGTTTCGTCGGCATCTGTCATTCTGATACATTTTATTTTTTTCTATTGGCGTTAGCCCTTGTCGATTGTAACCTTGTCTACGGCCCCTTGTGTCAAATCTGACCCCAGGCCCCCCTAGGTCACAACCGACAATAACGCTAGGACGATGATGATAACGCGCCAGATTTCGTGAAATTATTAGTACGTCACATAGTATTGTTGTTCAATCTCACGCAAATCAATCCTCCATGTCACGAAATCTGGCGCGTTATCATCATCCTCCTAGCGTTATTCCCGGTTGAGCCCTAGAGGAGCCCGGGGTGTTGCTTTTATCGATGAAAGGAAACATCGAGAGAAAACATGCATACTTCTGCGAAGATATTAAAAGGTGTACGTGAAGTCCCCATCTCATGAGAGGAAGCCTGTGTGTGCCGATGATGTTGAGAGATTATTGATTATAGAATCCTTTCGTGCTGCGCGTATTACTTTCCTACTACGATGGCGCTGATGTATTGCTACGGGTCTGGATTCCACGTCAGCAAGAATCGCAGCAAGTGTGTGCCAGACCCGATCAGGCCTAATGGCGTACCGCCGCCTTGCACGAAAAATGGCCTGGATAGCCATGATGCGGTCACTGTGGTAAGAAATGTATTTAATATTATTATTGGTATACACCAAACTACGCTATGAAGCTACGTTAGCCTAGTGGTTCAACGATGCGGCTATCAAGCGGCAGTCGGTAGGTTCGAGTCCCAGCTCGTACCAATGAGTTATTCGGAACTTATGTACTTACGGAATATTTACCGTTAGCTTTTCGGTGAAGGAAAACATCGTGAGGAAACCGGTCTAATCCCAATGAGGTCCAGTTTTCCCTCTGGGTTGGAAGATGACAGTGCCATTGGGTAGTCATTTTCGTAAAACTAGTGCCTATGCCAAAACTTGGGATTAGGTGTCAAAGCGGGCCCCAGACTCTTCTAGGGCACAACCGGGAATAACTCTAGGAGGATGATGATTGGTGAACTTTATGATTCTATGTGTAATGAACTAATGAAGTTCTGTGACTGTACATTTTGCCAACCCTATAATGCCTTTTAAGTCACACCTGGCCATAATGCGAGTTTTACTGCACGCTACGCGTACAGGAAAACTCGCATTGTGGCCAGGTGAAGACGTACAATTTTGTACTCAACACGGGTAATTCGTAAAGCCCCAGAGCGCACAACACCTGCGATCTGGGGCATTCACGAATTCACCGCCCTAGTTACGTAATGTACTATTATAACCCTAATAATATTAAAGAAAGTTTTGATATTGTTTTTTTTTTCGTAACATTTATATATATTAGAAAAGTTGAAAAAACATATCTCAACGGCTGAACAGATTTTCATGTAACATGGCTAAGAACATTCGGGATAAAATTATCTGTGACACAAAAAAACCTAAACGAAAATCATTTCATCCCTTTGGGAGCTACGATACCACAGACAGAAACACAGATACACAGACAGACACGTTAATTATATAACACTTTGCGTCGGGGGTTAAAAAGGTAATATGAAAGCCAAATTAAAGTAATTTCAAAACGATTCACAATAATGATTAAACTAGAAGAAAATACACTAAGTGATACATGTTTCCTATGTAAGTAATGTTGCGAATATCAAAAAGAAATACGAATTCTTGGGCACTAATAAATATTCTTTCATGAGGCAAATTGCATCAATAAACTGAATAAGATTTTCCGTTGTTCCATTTTCTTTGCCCTTCTGCTTTAATAATTGGAGTGCCCAATTTCGTTGCCAATTTCGGTTAATTTAAGGAAAATGAAACGGAGGTACTTAACTTTATAAGTTTTTTCACTTCTCATGCTCAAAAAGTGCATCATATTAGACTTGGCAAGCGGGGCTAAAGTAGTACATTTAGCCCCTAGGGAAAATATGTATACATATTTATGATTTATAAAACATTTTAATTTGACCACTCACAACAGTTCAATATTATATCCACCAATCACAACTCTTTAAAAATACATTAGTATTTGCTATCTACGAACCAGAATACAGCTAGACATTAAAATCGACCAATCAGGAAACAGAATTCAATTCAAACATTGGGTGTTTTTCAAGCGTGGTTAACTGCATACATGAGTCATGTATGCAGTTAACCACGCTTGAACGTTTGGATGGAGCTATAGTCGGTCAGAGGCGTTTATTTTTGTAATTATTGTAAATTAGGGAATGAAAAACTCCTAATGTTTGAATTGAATTCTGTTTCCTGATTGGTCGATTTTTATGTCGAACTGTATTCTGGTTAGTAGACAGCAAATACTAATGTTATTTTAAAGAGTTGTGATTGGTGGATGTAATTACATGACATAAGCTATGAAGATTGAGCGGGATAGACTACGCCGCTATTAGACGGTCAGAGGCGTTTATTCGTCTTGTGAATATTTTGTATCCGTGTCAAAACAGTTTATTAAAAAGAATGGCGCCAAATTGAACAATCTTTTCGCCGTGGTAGAATTGTTGATTGTGGATGGATAATCTTTGTTTTTACTATTTTCTCGCAGTCGAAGTGAAAAGTAGAGTGTATAACTCTGGTCTAAAAGCCATATTACCCCTCGAACTATTTCCCCTCACTTCGTTCGGGAAAATATCCATCTCGTGGTAATATGGCTTACTTTAGACCCTTGTCATACAATCTACTATTTCAAAGTAGGTATATTTAACACGACCGACTACTACTGTGACTGGGGCTCTAAACTAAGACTTTTATTATAGTAATAAATGTTAATAAACAAACAGTACTGGAAAAAAATCAGCATAATGTAGTAAAAAAAGTACTATTTGAAATAATGTAGATTTAACCGCACGAATAGCAATATAGTATAAACATATTATGTACACTGTCTAAGGTCACGCGAATATAAAAACCATAGTTTGATTTAAAAAAAAACCGTTCTGATCAAAGTCAGTTCAAATCAAAGTTCACCGGTACCTACCACGAAACGCAGCCACGAGACTGAAGGTTTTCATTTTATTCTACAAATTACCTTCAAACCACTTGCAGAATAGAAATAACAACCTTTACTGAAAAAATATCTTACGCACACAGTGCCCAAACCCAAATCATAAGCAGATTTTAGCCGTGGATAAAATACAAATACAAATAATTTATTGTTAAAACATAATGTACATCAGTTTTATTATAGACTAGGAGCTTACTATTAGAAGCAAATAACACGTGCCTGAGCTAGGATACCCTGTGTTTCAGGCAAAAAAGAACTAATAATTGAAAAAGTTATTCAAGCAAAATATAATACAATATCACTCTTATTGACGAACTAGTACAAATAATTAGGTAGTTATAACCTAGGCGGTACCTATAAAAGATAGAATAAAATTATTTTAAAACTGTTAAAACGATAAATAACTTCACAAAACTTCACAAACATAAAAGATCGAATCAAATACATATATTTCCTCAGGAAACCAGACTTCAATTCCAGAAAACAAAAGCTCTTGGCTGCCCGTACGTGTTATTGCAGTGACTCGTGACGAGCGGCACAAACTTACGATTACACACTGATCAACGTTAAATATGGCGCCAAAAGCTGGCAGTCCATCGAAACTTGACAAACTTTCCATATATTACTGACGGTTTGGAGTGCAACCCACCCTTACAGGCGGTTTTAAATTGCAGATCCAGGCACCAGTCAGGCCTCACAGTGTCAGCACATCACGGACAATGGCCGCCATGTCTTTGGGGTTCATTGTAATGGTCACACCGGCTACTATACAAGAAGTAGTGGCAGCGTGTACTGGTTGTAAGGTAATACGACCAACTATCTTCTATCTCATCTTAGCGTCCGTTTGTTCAGCGGTCCCAGTTAAGTTAGAGCCAGGAGTCCACCCACTGCAAGAAAGCGTCGGTACTTGTTATTGTGTCTGTCATACATTTTCCAACCCAGAGCTACTGGATTATACTTTTTCAAAGTAAGCGCCGCAGACTGCTGGCGTCAACAACTACTGGGATCAACGGCTTAACGTGGTTTCCAAATCATAGATCAGTCAGTATCATTCCAAACAGTCACCCATTCAAAAGCTGGCCGCTGCATCGTTGCTTAACAGCGAACGGGCGTCACTAAACCATGAACACTTTATGTATGTCACTACAACGTCACTAGGAGATAAACCCAGATTTAGATTGCCACACGTTTATTTTTCATGTCATCCTTTGAGCAATCTAATCGTAAATCAATTTACATACCTGAGCCGTAAATATAGCATACAGGCGCCCAGAAAAAAAAAGAACTTTCATGAACCAGTTCATACAACTATGTTTCATTGTAGGAGATTTTATAAATATATTCATGATGTCACGAGATATTTACCTCGTTTTAAATATTGTTAATGGTTTGACAGGTAATTAATGCCATTTATTCTCTACGTAGGTTCCACCGGCACTAGACTTCATTGTTACGTGGTTAGCACTCAGCAACAGCTTTTGGAATCCATTCTTGTACTGGCTCCTGAACAGTCACTTCAGAAGAATCAGCAATGAGTTACTGCAGTATTATGTAAGTTACCTGCCAAGTCGAAAGTTTTTTAACTGTTCATATGTATTTCACACCTGTTTTATTAACTTAATTCCTTCCAATAAAAAATACGATTTATATGAAGGTATATACAGTTTCTAAAAAGCTATTTAAATTCAAGTCTTAATTGAAAGATAGACGCAACAAAAGCAACCGGAGACAATTATGGCGATTCCAAATCGATTAAATATCTTTTGTTTTGACAGTTTTGCTGCCGGAGATCAAAGACCTTCGCTAATTACGATAAACCAACGGGCTGTTGCGGCTCTCCAATCACATCCGACAGCCGGCACTCGAAGGGAGAGTTTGAAGGAATAGGCGAAAAATATTGGGGTGAAATACTGGAACGCACGGTTTCCTCTACGTCACTACATGCTATTCAGAAAGCGTGCCATAGAGACCCTCTCCGCTGCACCGGATCCTTCAAAGGATGCCCCAGCAATGTCTGTAAACATGATCCAAGATATTTTGATGTTTGCGGGCCTACAGATTACAGACAGTTTGATAGATCAGCATTTCAAATCGAGTCATGTTCAAGACAATGTAGACTAAAAAATTCTGACATCTGCCTCTTTAGACCAGCCCCAGAGCTAGAATATGGCAGATCCCGGTCAAATTTAAGCTTAGACGAGGGAAATTTCAACAAAACTTGCAATGGCAGGCACCCGGAGTTGTGAGAATTCCGCCAATGCCCGGTTTTCGGGCACAGAAGTAATAGTATAGGATTATATCCAGGCATAGATCACTTCAATTCAAATATTAAGTGGAAATTTGATGACTCTCCCGATGCCGATGACGATATGCAGACTTTGGAGCAAAATCTAGATAGAATACGAAGTGTTAGTCACGACAGAAGCTTTAATACATTCGGTGTGAAAGATGACGAGCGTATTTTGGAAGTTGAAGTGAACGATATCGTTGATAACGATTCGGACGAGAATAGGGACTACAACAGTTCCCGTGAAATGTCTGACGAGAAGAGTGATTACAGTGTTGGAAATAAGTTTTCGCGCACATCGTCTCTCTCCAACAGGGAGCTGGATGTTATCAAAGAGAGCTCTAGAAGCTCTAGTGACACTGAAGTGACGTTAACACGATGACTTCCGCGGGTGACTTTCGACAGGGCAGTAAATGTAGTTCATTTGCAGGCGACTGTTGAGAGGCCTAAATCCAAGCGCAATCTGTTGATAAAAAGATATACGTAGTAGCTCAAGCATAGATAGAATTGTTATAGTTTTAAATTTGTGGACCATTAGATTCAGGTCTGATTTCTGTAAATTACTGACTTTGTTGTATTCAGAGACGATGTAAATATATGGAAGTATCAGTATTGAATAAGGTTTCGTGTATAGAATGACACTTTGTATTTTTTACTTTTTGTAATAGTTGTTTACTGGTGGCAGTAGGTACGATTATGTTACTATATTAATGTATATTATTTAAAAAAATGGATTGTGATTGTCAAATAAAGATATTATAGTTAATTAGACGAAATGTAATACCTATGAGTAGAAAATGATTTACAATGAAATTAATTGTAACTATGAGAACTATGTTAAGTTGTCTTTCTTCACTAAGCTTGTACATATACAATAAGACTGTTTGACGGTAACTTCTATATTCAGAATCGCACAATTATACTTTTCTTCTATATTACATATAATCGTGAATAAATTATTTATGTCTACCTAAATGTTAAACTGGCAGAGGAGAGAATTAAACTGTTTGTATTATAGCGATTGTCTTTTACTACTGAAAATCCTGAAGTTAAATACGACGCCCCGGATCGACTGTCGCAGAACGAATTAATAGGGGAGTGGACATTAACACAACGCTCGGCAGGCGAAAAAAAAGAGAAAAGGGGATCTATAAGGGAGCTTTCCACCGTGGGGCGAGACGAGTCTGAGCGAGAAATGTCATAAAACTTCCAGGCTGCCGACAAAATACAATAATATTAGGGTGATTCAGGAGTCGTGAGCAGGATCAACCCTACGGATTCAATTAACTATAAGGTCAAATAACTTAACCACACTAATACTAGTATGAGAGAGTTCTCATACTAGTATTAGTGTGGTTAAGTTATTTTTTTCGAAGTGTTAAAAAAAACAGTTTTTTTAATTTTGCAAGTTTAGTTTGGTCACTCTACAATTAGAATACTTCAGTCAAGTACCGGTTCTCATTTGTCTAGTCAACGTCAAATCAAATTGATTGTAAGCAGATGACACGTCGGTGTAGTTACTTTTGAAATGTCGTATGTCGTCTGAGAAGTCTACTTACTTTCGAAACATCGTATCTTCCTTAAGGTTATTGATATCTAGTGCAACAATAAACTTAAAATAATAAACGTATGTAAATCGGATGGCAAACTTTTTAATTGTAAAATCAAACAATAAAACTGAATTAAACATTAAAACAAAATTAACAGAAACTTCTTTCTAGTGGAATAAGGTAATAACTTTACGTAATTACAAATAATTGTTGATAGTTTAAAAGTTGCTCAAAATGTGAGCCGCCTTGTTGTAAACACAATCCCGCCCGTCGCCTGTGATGATTTTTTAGTCTCTCTAGAGCAAAATTGTTTGCTTTGACCGTGTCAAAAGCTGTAATAATGCGTTACCGTAGTTCCTGCACGGTGACACTTTGTGCAACAATAAACTTAAAATAATAAACGTATGTAAATCGGATGGCAAACTTTTTAATTGTAAAATCAAACAATAAAACTGAATTAAACATTAAAACAAAATTAACAGAAACTTCTTTCTAGTGGAATAAGGTAATAACTTTACGTAATTACAAATAATTGTTGATAGTTTAAAAGTTACTCAAAATGTGAGCCGCCTTGTTGTAAACACAATCCCGCCCGTCGCCTGTGATGATTTTTTAGTCTCTCTAGAACAAAATTGTTTGCTTTGACCGTGTCAAAAGCTGTAATAATGCGTTGCCGTAGTTCCTGCACGGTGACACTTTCGCGTTCGTAAACATGTCGTTTGATCTCACCCCAAAGAAAAAAAATCTAGTGGAGTTAGATCAGGGCTACGCGGTGGCCAAGGGACTGGGCCACCGCGTCCAATCCATCGATTCGGAAAATGATCGTTCAAATAATCACGGACACGATGTTCATAATGTGCCGGTGCCCCGTCGTGCTGATAATACAAATGTTGAAGATTTCGCATTGGTACATCGTCCAAAAGGATTGGAATCACGTCTCTTAAAATGTCTAAGTAAGCAGCACCATGATGGTTTTATTCACTATTCCAGCCCAAACGTTGAGACTGAAGCGTGTTTGATACGCATTCCGTCGCGTGAGATGGGGGTTCATAGCACTCCAGTAGTGTTCATTGTGAACATTGAAAAGTCCGATTCGCGTAAAAGTTGACTCGTCGGTCCAAAGAATGTTTGCTTGTTCATTCTCCAAAAGCCACTGACAGAACTGCCTTCTTAAGGAGAAATCATCTGGCGACATATATTGAACCGGTTGGTAGTGATACGGGTGAAGCATTTAATAACCGCCAAACGTATGACTGAGACACATGGTATCGTCTGGAAGCTTTCCGTGTACTTCGCCGCGGGTCTCGAGCAAAATAATTTAGGATTCGTCTGTCCAACCTTTCTAAATCACGATGCTGGCCACCTCGTGCTTGAGCGTGAGTGGGCACTGTAAATTGCCCATAGTCACGTAAATTTTGAACCATACGGAGTATTAATCCATGTGTTGGCACTGGCAAATTCGGGTAACGCTCATGGAATAAATCCTTTGCTCTGTTTGTATTATTGGTCTGGTAGTAAAGCATTACCATATGTCGCATCTTTCAATGTTTGAATAATGATATGCCGGAGGCATGATACGATACGATTTAAAGACTTTTTTTGCAGAATTCAACAATATCAACAAAGGTAACTGTTGACAATGCCAAAAGTTGGCCAAAAGTGACAATTTATTTTATTATTTATTAAGTGCTGTCATTACAGTTAAAGAGGTGGGGTATCTTTATCAATTAATCATTATAGGGTGACCATGATTAGAGACTTAAACTCTTGTTTAACAAAAAGTAAAAAATAAATAAAAACATGTGGTGGTTTAACTAAATTACAATGTTAAACGATGCAGTAACATTAACTGTATATGTAGGGTTGATCCTGCTCACGTCTCCTGAATCACCCTGTATAGGTAAAATACCTTGACTCGTTTCCCCCATCACAGGTTGGATATGTGCTTATTCAAGTCTCCTACGCCAAAGCTATGCTGTTTAAATACTAGTCATCACAATCAGTTACAATTTGATACGACGACATTAGATTGAAGAAAATGATTGTTTTGCCATGCTTACTGTTTAAGAGTCATTGTGTTGACTCATACATACATACATACATACATACATTCACGCCTTTATCTCTAAAAGAGGTAGAGGTGTGTTGACTCGTTGGAATTTATTTAATATTTTTGGTCGACGGCTTCGTGGACCACTTCGTGTGCTTCCAGGGACCACCAGTGGTCCGCAGTCCACCGGTTAACGCAACCCAAACTAAAAATGGGACAATGCACCAGAAACCGACAGAACTCGCTCAACCTAAGTTCATACTACTGCCCGCCTAGCGGGCTGAGCCGGCATCTGAGCAAACATTACGAGTGCCCACCAGGCGGGTTCTTGGTTGCAAACGTGTTAAGAACCACTGGTTTAAACTTTGTTTTTATGATAGATTATTTCATATTTTAGCACACGTCATTGCCAGTCACCAGCAGCGGTGCAGTACTTTCATATAGAAACAAATCTAACAACGAAAACATTGTCATTTTATCTACACTAATACTGAAAACAAATCCGGGCATCAACACTAACTCTATTTGCAACATAAAAATGCAGCGCAAAACTTCACTAAGATATCTATGACATATCAGTTTATGGTATTTTTTTATGGGTCAGTCCAGAGATTTTACAGCCTACAGCGCAGTACGAGACCGTAAACGCTTTGATGTTTGGGATTCTACTACCCGGACTTACCCTGCGGCGTGTCATCAGTATCTTTACAGCCGTAGTTTTCAATCTTAACCACGTAACAAAAGTTGGGTTGGTGATAGTAAATCGGGTAACGCAGAAAGGTATGTAAATAATTATGCAGTAAGTATCAAATGTATATATAGAAAAGTTGTAATAAATGTTTTAATCTTACATTTATTACAACTTTTCTGACAATTGTTGTTTTGGTGAATTTATAATTGCTCTATAATTTTTAGGATATAATCTATTAAGTGGCGAGTGGAAATTTTGTAGAAAATTTCTTATAATAATGTTTTAAAACGATATGAACAAAACACACGCTACTTATTATAAATTAATGATTTGCAAAACCATATTTTTCTAGAGTACTTATTTTATTCTCACGTTCAATCGCTTTAGGAGAGATTAAAATAGATCATATTGATAATCGATTCCCGGAAATAATGCGTAAAAGTCTGAAAGTGCCTATAACCTATATTAACAAATACGTCAATGTGTTTGTTTAAATATGCCATTTTATTTTTATTAATTTGGGTCATCAACAGCAGTACAAGGAAATAATTGAATAGCTAATAACAAAGTCGATTAAAGACGTCCACCGAAATACAGTTAATGGAAAAAAGAACGTACTTAAACAAACACAGTAGTAATTAAAGAATCGAACTAAAATTAGCAAATGTATGTGTTTGTAAAAAGTGGAAACTCGGAATATAAACTGTTGTTAAAATTATAAACTTATTTTTCTGCAGTATTATCATTTAATAACAAATTAACACGAGTCTTAAGAGTAGGTTTGGTGCAATTTGGTGCAATTGAATAAGTCGATAGTATAAAACCTTTCGTTATAATTTTTAATATCAGTAATTTTAAATATATATCAATATGTTATCTCCTAAACCAGATGCTTAAGAGGTTTGCCGAACGCCATTCCTTTCAACGCATAAAACACTAACAGAAAATCGATTTAATCAGATAAGCGAAAGCGTAGAGTGAGTTACGGGGAAATCGGAGGATAAATACTGGATGGATGAGTTCACGGCTTTATGTGATTCCCGCTTTTCCTCCTGAGTTGTCTTCACGTCTTAATAAGTGCTGTGTCTGAGAACTCATTGGTTGGATTTTTTGATTAAAATGTAGCACATACGACCATTCGGTTCTGAGGTATAAAATGGCGCACTGCCTAATGCGCCTATTTTTTATTCATTCCGAAAAACACTTTGCCATCCTAATTTTAATAATATGAAAAGGTTTTCGTAACGTTAATTCATTTCGAAGTAAATGGACTGCATTGATTTTGTTTTAGAAAATTAATAAAAACATCTTTTCATTACATGATAATGGCATTAAATTTATGTTGTCATAGCCAAATAAGACTAAAATTGACTTTCAGTCAGCGTACCATGGTTTCCATTTTAACACTTATCGCCGTGGATAAGACATCCATCACGTCCTGACAAGTATGCCAGTGCGAGAGTGACCGCAGCAGCGGTCAAAACATTATGACAGGGATGACTTTGAAAGAGAACGCCAACGACAATAATAGTTCCTTAGTAGTCTGACAGCGAATAAAATGGCAAGTTCGGGCTCCAAATGGGCCATTAACCGCTAAAGTGTCATTCAGTACAGCGTCGATATTACACCTACGCTCATTGGCAAGACAATACACAAGACGGCAATAAAAGCTGGCGTGATGGGGAAAAGACCAAACTTTTTAAGAATTTTGATGCCATATATATTTGACTTGAATAGTTGGGGACTTCTGACAATATCATGTAATCTCCAAACCTTCCTTTCACCAATGCAGGGTTTGTAGAGATTCTTGCTCACTATATATCTACAGTTCTCTAAAACTACGGGGGTGACATATGTCACCTGTACAGTCGGCCAAAAATATAGTCTACCACCCTACGGTCGAGATTCATTTGAACGTCATGAAACAACAAGGTCGATTTCCCCTTGCAATAATAATATGACAGTGACTATTGGTCTCTTTATCCTTCATTATATGTATTTACGTCATGCCATATGTCATTTTTGAATTATCACAGCTAACAACAACTCACATCCCTTTTTTTTTACCTGTGTCTTGTTTACAATAAAGTATTTACATACATACATACATACACATCCTTGTGTTCTAGCTGTATTTAAATTTTTGGGTTATTCCTATCTATCCTAACTTAAATAGTGCCCGTCTACTTTTTTTATTAAAATTAAATCTTTTGCTTTACTTTTAAGAATTTGTAAAATAATGAACGATAAGACTAGAAAACAATTAGCAATAATATCTTTATAACATTAGAAAACCAATTAGTAAATGAGACAATTCAGCAGTTGCCAGTCTTTATTTCTGGTTCAAGAATTCAAATTAAATGAAAAAAAAAACAAGTTTGTTCTTCGTTCTTCCCAACAGACTTTCCGGCCGCAGAAGCTCGCAGGTTCAAATTCTACTCGGAGCATCAAATTTTGAGAAATTTCCCCGTAATTTTCGTTAGCAAATAGCGCCGGTCAGTACAATAATACAAGCAAAACATGAAAAGTATAATAGACAGTTTCGTAGATATATTTTTACTTATAAAAAAGAGGGTACGGTACCGTCCTAACAACGTATGCCGTTTATACTCGTACTCCACTTGTAATTGAAATAAAACAATTTATTCCTCCATTTCCATATTCTTTTTACTTTCTTGAGTTTGGGGTATCAAGTTCAAACTGTTAAGCTACCCAGTACTGTACTGCGTTCGCATATCGTAAAATTCATTACAAGGGATTACTAAATGGACTTTAAACCATCAAAATTATCACAATAAATTTTAAATTACTTAAAACGAGTATAATCACTTCAATGATTCAAAAATATACGTCCAAGAGTAAATAAATAAGTACCTAGTTACCAATAAGTTTTTTTAATTTTCAACAACACAAAAAGAACCATGCACCTAAAAGCAGTATTTCACTACCAAAACAGCAATTTACTTATTTTCTCTTACAAAGGTTAGTACGGAACATTGTGAAGTCGTAAGTTCTGTGTCAGTACTGCCGCCTTAAGGAAAAAAACCTTAAGTGACAAAAAGTATGTTTCGAGAAAAAGCCGAAAAACTTTGCACTCCTGCTAAAATAGAATTAATTCAAAGTACAAAGTTGAAACTTTTGTATATGAATAAAAAAACATTGTAGAATTTTTGTACAATGTAAATTATTCGATTATCTATTTATTTTAATAAGTTATTTACAAAAAACAGTTACTGCCTCTTAGAATTAATTCAAAGTACAAAGTTGAAACTTTTGTATATGAATAAAAAAACATTGTAGAATTTTTGTACAATGTAAATTATTCGATGATCTATTTATTTTAATAAGTTATTTACAAAAAACAGTTACTGCCTCTTAGAATAAATAAAAAAAGTATGTTTCGAGAAAAAGCCGAAAAACTTTGCACTCCTGCTAAAATAGAATTAATTCAAAGTACAAAGTTGAAACTTTTGTATATGAATAAAAAAACATTGTAGAATTTTTGTACAATGTAAATTATTCGATTATCTATTTATTTTAATAAGTTATTTACAAAAAACAGTTACTGCCTCTTAGAATAAATAAAAATAATATATCGTTTCTAATAAGAAATATCATAAGTGCGTACTTATGTTTTTTGTGACAGTATTGCATTACGATGACTAAGAAAGAAAAACACATGTACACAGTTATGCTTACGTTACTAAACAATCTAGAAGCCGAAAAAGCACAATTGCGTACTTGTGGTTTTTTTGCTTAGTTAATATAGTAAAATTATAATTTATCTCTTTAAAGGAATTCATAAAAATACAACTAAGAATCATAATTATTTATTGAAAAAAACAAATGAGATGTTTGTGGCTCGTCATTATTTTCTTGCATTTCACCTCTCGCCATTAGAAGCAACCGTCTGCTCCTGGATGACTGCCGCATTGTTATTTATCTGATAACCAAAACAAAAACAAAAACGTATACCCACAGCCAAGAAGCAAACACACACACGGCCTTTGAGTTATAGTGAGGTAGAATGTGGGTAGAATGTAGTTAGGTAGAGTTTTAGTTATAGCTCAATCACTCAAAAAAAATCAAAACTAAAAAATCATGCAACAATAAAAATAACAACACAGCGATAGAATGTAATAAGTGTTATGAAAATAAGCAGTTAGGAAAACCCTGTTTTATTTTATAAACAAGCATGACTTTGCACGCGGCAAGATGACGCCCGCCCGGTGCATCGTGCCACGCACGTACCGATGTAAAACCAACTTTACTGTGCTCCTTATTTTTCTGTGCGTGTTTAGCGACATAAAATTCGGTGGCACCAAAGTCACTCAGGCGCGCGATTATTAAGCAAAAGGTCGTTGTCGTATTTCACAAATTTTACCAATCACTGCCACAATTCCTAAAGACCAAGGCGTTCAATCAATGCTTCCTACCAGTCTTAACTTACGAAGCTGAGCCGTGATGGGTGGTGGGCTCACCGACTACATGTCCCTCAGAGAGCTTTGGAAAGGTCTACGCTCGGGCTCTTGCTGATGGACAAAGTCCCAAACTAGATTATCCGACAGAAAATCAAAGTGACTGACATAGCTCAAAAGTGTAACAAACTGAAGTGGCAGTGGGCTGGTTACATCTGTCGCATAACCGATGAACGGTGGAGTAAGCAAGCAGGTTCTCGAATGGAGGCCGCGGCTTGGCAAACGTAGTGTTGGGCGCCCTCCGGCCAGGTGGACATATGACTTGAGGAGAGCGGCTCTTTCATGCTGTAAACGATTAGGCTGATGTGATCCAACCACAGCTGTGCGAAGCAGCGTAGAGGTTCGCAAGGAAAAAATACACCAATAGGAAGAGCTGAGGAACAGAATAAGAATGCTATATTGGTGGCTGATTTTGTCAAACCGCTCCGCCGCCTCCCACAGCATTGGTGGATACTCATCACTAAGATAAATAAATAAATATTAGGGGAGAAATTTACTCAAATTGAACTAGCCTTTCCCAAGATAGACTTGCTGCGAAATTGTTTTACCATTTGATTTTTCAAGAGTCTGTACCTTCGAAATCATGTGTGTCATGTATTCTTTTGTCGTATTGAACCCAGGATTGAGAGGACAATCACTGCCAGAAAGTTCTTGCGACCCGTTTAATCATGGCTGGCAATTGGTGTAATGCCACCAGTGTTCAATCTTATTGACTGTTTTTGTTATGTAGCCTCCTACATAAGTGATTTTTATTGAATGTATATGGAAAATATTTATTTCTATACTAAGTATTCGAAATATTCATTTTATTCGAATAGTAAACCTTGTGGTATTCGAATAATTTTCATGACATATATTCGAGTAATATGAATATTCGAATATTCGAATTGCAAACCCTAGTCGTACGCGCAGCTCTTCCAAAGGCAAGTAACCGATCGAGCCGCGTGCGCGGAGTGAACCTGTCCTTAACGGGTGGAGGGGGGCTATCTACTAGCATGATAAAGCATAACTGACAGCAATTTTTACGAAATAAACCACAACTACACTTTATTGAAACCGACACTAAGCAGAAAAAGCATAAGTAAGAGTCGTACAAGATAGAAAAAACACAACTGACAACTTATGTTTTTTCAACCTCCGAGTGTTACGACTAAATAATTGTTTTATACAACAAGAATGGACTTTTTAGTGAAATTAAGGTTATAATGGTTTTTCATCTTATGAAATAAATGTTTGGCTCAAATTCAAGACTACATATAAAGACACAAGGCGTCAGTTAAGAACTTTTCTATCTAGGAATAGTTACTTATGCTTTTTCTTTCTCTGGCAGGAAGTCATTTTACCAAAATGCCGTGTAGTTATGCTTGTCTAAATCATGATCTGTTTGATATACAGAAATAACCGTTGAATAGAAAAATCACATTTTTTTTCCTGATTTCGAGGGTGTCAATAACTCAATTTCGCAAAAATTGTCACTTAAGGTTTTTTTCCTTAAGGCGGCAGAGTAGTATTTAGTATGTGCGGATTTTGCGGGCGCTAAATAAGTTGCGACAATCGGTACAGCTTTCGTGTTATCGGTTTGTAAGTGATTTTCTAAGAGGCCTAAATAAATACGTGTTAACACCTCCAAAATGTTAGTGCCATCGTTAAATAGTAAAATTTGAACTTATAATTACCGGCACCGACCTTCACCCCGAAGTACTATCTGCTATGCATTCCGGGGAACACCTGCTCTCCCCGGTGACACAGAATAGATAATAGTACAAGTAGGTACAGAGGGGACACTCCCACTCCTTTGATCTCTTTACAAAAGGCGCTTTTTTCTCAGCCAAAACATTAAGATTTATGGCCCTCTGACGTCGTCCAGGACGACGTCGACGTTCATCGCTACAAGTACATGCCGGTGCCCCAACGTTGGGCCAACCAAACCTACCTAAGCAAACCCCTTATCGACTGAAAAGAAACAAATTGATTGCATTAGGAAGATTTTGGTCCCTATTTATAGCTAAGGCCTGAATCACATTAACGCGGCCTGCGTTGGCGGTCAATAGTAACTAATGACAGCTAATGACAGGTTTACTGTTGGCCACCGCGGCCAGGCCGCGCCAGTCTGTGAGAGGCTTTACATCTGACAGTTATTTAATTATTAACAACAGTAAGAGTAAATGTCATCATCTACATCATCACCCTGAGTAAATGTTTCATCTAGAAATTGTATCTAACCATTTAGGGCAATGATTGTATCGCCGAAATCTTCATAGGTTTAGCCCATCGCTATTAAATAAAAAGCGGCCAAGTGCGTGTCGGACAACGCACAATCAGGGTTCCGTCCCTATTAAAAAGGTCATGTCAGATCCACCATACCCCCTAGCTATACCCCTGGGGGTAGGGTGGACTGAACCATAGCACCGTTAGTAGTGCTGGGATTTGATGGAAAAATAGAAATAGAAATGGGTACAAAAATTTTAATTTAATTAAACTGAAAAAAACGAAAGCCGTTCTGGCCATTTTTTACCTTAGGCACTACTGCTTGGCACTGCCAGTAGTGTCATGGGTAAAAAAGAATTTCCTGTGACACTACAGTGGCCTTAGTAGTTTTCCCTTGGCACGCGGGGTATTATCTTATTTTCATACCTGTATCGTAACTGCTATACGTCCACGTTCATAACCAACCTATACTATAAGGCAGGCCGGTGTAGATACGACGACGAGTGAAGCGAGGAGGAGTGTTAGGTGTACTGCGACTCGCGCGCAGCCGAGCGAGCGAATCGAGCGTGCCGCGGCTGCGGCCGGCGAAGCTCCAGACCTAACTTTATTCGAAAAAAATATCCGTAGTCGGTTCTGGCGCTTCGCCGGCCGCTGCCGCGGCACGCTCGCTTCGCTCGCTCGGCTCGCGCGCTGTAGGGTCGTAGTACACCTAACACCCGCCAATCGCATCGGCCGGTTCTTTTGCGTTTAGTCAGGCGCGGGACACTCCGCGATTTACGTTCATCGCTACAAGTACATGCGGTCAGAGAGCCATAAATCTTAATGTTTTGGCTGAGAAAAAAGCGCCTTTCGTAAAGATCAAAGGAGTGTCCTTTCTGTACATGTACTATTATCTATTTTGTGGTTTAGTCTGGTTTCAACCGTGAGACTTGTTGGTTGTCAGTTATGTTGAAATGTTCAGTCAATAACTGCGTAAATACCAAAAAAAAAAACTTGAAAAAAGATGGGATTTATTTCTTTAAATAATTTATTTTCATAACATAACGAAATTTGTGTAAACTCATTGTAATTTATTAGTTTTGAACATGTTTTAAATAATTATTTTTGTTAGTTCAAATGACAAAGTCGCGGAACATAAATCTAAGGAGTCGGTATACTTAGATACTTTTTTATGATGTCGTTACCTACATAATTATGGTTTTCATTTTAAGATTTCCAAAAAATCCTCAGCGACGTGCAAAATGGGCTGCAGTCATAGCACGCGACAGCCGAGGTGTTTTTTTTTAAACCAAACGACTCGCGTGTCGTTTGTTCGGCTCATTTTAATGATTCGGATATATTATAGGTTATACGACAAAAAATGGAAGAACAGGTTTACTAAAACTGCCAAACCTCTCATGAACGTACCTAAGCCCATTTCTTTCCATTACATATTTTAATTTCAATTACTTCCAATATACTTAGCTTTATCTTCTGCCTTCTGGCAAAAGGTAATTAATAGCATTAATGAACTGTAATAAAATCACATCATTTGGAAATGCGCAAATTGTTGCCAATTTTCATCATCATTCATTTTTGACCTTATATCTCGTAATACTCGTATTATAGATGTCGGATGATCATGAGAGTGACGTTCAAAACCCATAGGATCGTTTTAATAAAATCGACAGCTGATCTCTACTTGACTGTACGCTTACATTACATCGCAAAAAAGAAAGTATTTAAAGTAAAGGCAGGTCGAAAATACAATTATTTAACAAACTGAATCTATTTCAAGGAAACTAAAATGACTTCTTTTTATGGACTCTGTCAGCTGTACTATATGTACTTACGGAAATCTCATCAATTGTTTTGTATATAATATTTTTACAAATATTTGAAACTGTTTATTCCCCACTTGCAAAATAAAGAAACCAGATTTATTTGTGCTTTCTGTTGAAATAAATAAAATTTATAACGCGACTCCATTCATTCGCTAAACGCTAACTAAAGTTTTGACGTGAGCAGTCAATTCACATTGTATGTCTCAATAAACTAAAAAGTATTTAATCTTTTGATGTTGGTTTGCTAATATGGTGCTTAAGGTCTAAAACACTGAATTCTTTTTTTATGAAATACCTTGATGCAGGTTATAAATTAACGCTATTAGCAACTACTGAAATGTACTAGAGCTGTCATTCTGGGGCTCTGGGGCACATTTCTTGGCATATTTGCTTGACATTGTGCATCTAGTTCTATACACTAAAACAATGGTTACTACAGATAACGGTAGTCTAACTTTTTCAACTACACTGCGTGATACTGATAACGGTAACAGGACATTTGGGATAAATATTATAAAGCATAATATAGTGCACAGCACTACGGTGGTATGGTTCAGTCCCACCCTACCCCCAGGGGTATTGCTAGGGGTATGGTGGGTCTGACATGAAAAAGGTCATATCGTTACTGAAAACTTATGGCACTTACGTCCTTTTCTTTAAGGAAGGCAGTTTTTTATAAATATCTCGAAAACCTTTGAACCGATCTTGTTCAAAACAAATATCGCTGAAAGAATTTTATAAGCCCTATTAGCATGATTTTTTTCATAATTTTAAAGTACACGGTTCAAAAATTAGAGGGGGGTGGGACACAATTTTAGTGACTTTCGGGGCGATTATCTCCGACTCTATTCACTTAATCCAAAAAATTGCTTAGAAACCTTATATTTATTTTGAAAGGCCTGTCGATTGATGTACCACACGTGGGCATGCAATGAAAAAATAATTTTTGGCTTTCGGTTTTATGTATGGAGTGCACCCCTAAAAAAAATCTTTTTTAGTAATTTCATTGCAAAACTATGTAGCGGTTAACAAAATACACCCTATCCTCAATTTTTTATTCAAATACACCTTATGGTTTTCGAGTAAAATGCCTGTGACATACTGACGGACAGACAGACAGACAGACAGACATGACGAATCTATAAGGGTTCCGATTTTTGCCATTTGGCTACGGAACCCTAAAAACCGGGCATGTGCGTGTCGGGTTAATACTCACAGTGTAGGGATTCCGTTAGTTGCCTGTCTTCCTTTGTTAAATCGACAAGCGTGCAGTCGCTTCGGTCGACTTTATACCTACTAAAGTTGGCCTTTCCAAGTACACATTAAGTTGGTCGACTTAATAGTCGACTAGATACCGAGTTATCTCGGTATCTAGTTATGCCTAAGTTAGCCGGTTTACCATTGAATTGTCGACAAAAATTTAATCGAATATTATTTCAAAGACAACGTTTCAAGCATTTTCATTTCATCGACAAGTCACTGCGTCGAGGACTCGATACTAGGTAATTTGAACCGAGGTCTTTTAATTGGTAGTTGCCTTATTTCAATCAAATTCATGTCATGGCTTTTCATTTCGGGTTTTTTTATTTCATGTTTTTTTACATGTAATAATATTTAATATTTATTCCGCATTCATGACAGCTCTCATCTTAGTACAATTTTACGTTTCAAGGTTATAAATTGTACAGAGATGACAGCTGTCATTCAAGGTTCCCCGGGCCCACTATAATCTAAGCCTAAACTAACCGCCAGCGTGTCGACGTCACCCCGTTTCGCGGGGTGCCTATTTCTGCTATGAGGGTCACAAGTGAACCCTAACCTAACCTACTTAAATAATTTAATTGTTACGGTTGTTTGTTTTTTTACTGCGGGTGACTTCGCCCCCCGAGCCCCCTTTTCCTGGCTGCCCTGATCTAGTTATACCCCTGTAATCAATTGTTGTTTTTTTGTATTAAAGTAATATAATGCGTCGAAGAAATGAATTGCAATGTTTTGTAGTGGTGCCAATTAAGATAATTTGAAACAAGGCAGCGATTAAGTAACATTCGTTGAATAGTATTTCTACGTAGTAAGATAAATTTAAATAAATAGTAGTTGAAATAAAATAACACCAAACAATATTACTTATACTAAAATTTCGATGAATCGTTGTCGATGAAATAATATTCGATGAAAAGGTTGTCGACAAAATAAGGGTACACCAATTTAGCCGTGGTAGTTTTCCTTTTAAATTCAGTATGCCATGGTTTTTCATTTCACTCACTCGAAAAAAAATTGCCCAAAATCACGCAAAAGGTTAAGGTATTCTCAGCATGATTGAATTAAATACCCATGCCGAATTACACATTTCTGGTAAGTAGTAAGGGTCACTAAGCTAAGCCGCAGACGCACAGACGGACAGACGGACATGACGAAACTATAAGGTATAGTGTTTACCTGTTTACGGTCGTTCGCGCACCAGTCGCGAGACTCGCATGCTCTGCTGCAAAAGGATTAGTGCTTTCGCGTGCAGCACCTCACTCTTCGTGAGCACAAGCAATGATTCCGAGCTTCTGGGGTTCCTATAACGCCAAAGTTTTGAATAAATATATTCCTGCGCGCTGCTACTGTTAACGTGCGCTTAGGCACACCCTTTTTACCTGTTTTTCTGCTATTTCTATTGTTGTCGACTATTGTATTATATAGTTAGTAGTGTTTTGCTGAAAATAGAATTTATTTTTATTTGACAGTCTATCATAGCAACGATACGTCAATTTTGTCAACGGCGCCGCCATGCACTTAAGGTTGCAAGGGTAAAAAAATTGGATCCTTAAGGAAGAAAAAAAATGCAATATCTTATTTCGGGGAAAGTTCGAATTCACCGGTTAAGCGGTTTTCCTTATAGACACTTTGCATACAAACAATGATAATCAAGAATTTCTAGTCATATTAGTTGACTATATGAGATCGGCAGCACACAATAGAATACACAAACAACATATAATTTATTTGCTTTAACACAAAGGCGCAATATACAGTATTCCGGTTGTCATCTACCGTCTGCTCCATCCAGAAAAAACGCTTTGTCCGATATTTTCATAAAAGATTGACCCTTTGATTCTATGCCAGCTCTCGTCACGTACAGACGCCCAAGTTGAATCTGAATGCGGCAATATTATGCTGAAATTATACCCGGGTTACGGGTCCAAAATAAAACGGGTCCCACCCTTGCCTTGTGAATGTGATCAAAACCGTTAAATACATTTACCGAAACAAGAAAATGAAGAAACATAAAATTTATTGATATAAACTTTCACGATTCTCACACATTATTTATACTAACCGGGACTTAATCGCGTATTAACTTATTTATTTACCTCACTGAGGTCTCCCGACGTTTCGGATATGTTGCAACATCCATGGTCACGGGACCGTTAAATTGTGTAAGTATAATGCATGTATATTATACACGATTTAACGGTACTACACGATACACGATTAATGTAATTAATTGATTGTTTTTTCATTGCGGTCTCAGTATTTATAGGATCTTGCACCAATAGATTATCTGTTTATTTATTTATTTATTTGAGTCAGGCAACAAGGCCCATATTTACAAATACGTAAGGTATTTGTAAATATGGGCCTTGTTGCCTGACTAACTACTATAGACTAACATACATATCAATATACAAAACTTATAACATAAGACAAATACACGTTAAGACGGCGACGCGCGACGCAAGTTCTGGGTGTCAAATAACCGGCCTCGAAATCGCCGGAAAACTACACCCTTCGGCCAGATCTCCTCCTTCATGAAGGTCGATAGCTTGTCAGTTGGTACTCTCACCACAAATGAATTGAAACTCGGTTTGTGGCGGGACTCCAACCTCTCAACCCTCAGGATGAGCTTGGTCTTCAAACGCAAGTACTCGATGATCTGTTCGGCTTTCGTCGAGTAGTGCAGACGGGACACATATAACAATGTCACCGGGACCGCGGGCTTTAGTAAACCGGCCGACGCAGTACCGCACAGGTTGCGACAGGTAGACTTCTTCTTCCTGTCAATCAAAATGAAGCCATCCTTGTCGCAGTTCTTTCTACCAGTAGTCTTCTGCGGTGGTAGAAGATCGGCCAGTCGTTTTGCAGCATCCTTAGCAGCAACGACAGCATAAGCGCGACGAGGCTTCGACGCACTAGGGCATGACGTTACATCCACAGCTGGAGCAGACGACGGGGCGGCGGGACGCGGGGCGCGGGGCGCAGGGGGCGAGGCAGCCTGCTCGACATCAGCGACTCTTGACACATCGCAACTCGCTGACTCGACACTGCACTGCTGTTTAGCCCAATGGTTGACTGGTAGAGAATGCCTGAAGGCAAGAGGTCCGCCAATTGCACTTAATTTTTTATATTTGTGCAATAAAGTTAAAATAACTAAATAAACAAAGATCATTCATACCATTATATGACACTCAAGCAATCACGCTCAAATCCGAATCAAATCTCTCTCATCAAAAATAAAAAATCTATCTATATATTCAACTCCACCTGTATCCACCCTCTGTTGAATATAGGCCTCTTCACCACGCCACTCTCCCCAGTGCTAATCACATTCACAATTTGCTTCCTGTTCGGAACATCTCATCCGTCCATCGGGCTGACCGTTTCGATGACCTTGGCCATTATTCAGTAACCCGTTTTGTCCATCTCCCATCGTTTCTCCTCGCCAAGTGTCCCGGCCACCTATAAATAAGAAATATGAAAGAAAACTGTACATCTCATGCGAAAAACACATACGTTCCAGTAATTTTAAAATTTAACGCTCTAGCAATATCCTGGTCCGCTAGCAATTGTACTTAATTCTTGCCAAAATACATTCAGCACAAAGTCAAAGTCAAAGTTCGCAAAGTCTGCAGGAAATTTCTGCAGCATTCAGTTCTCAATAATGATTTAATATTGTTTGCTCGAAACTTGTCGTTGATTTTAATTGGATGGATCTAAAAACTAAAAGACTGCGCTTTGAACTAAGAACTAGTTTCACTTAGTAATGGACTTGAACAAGTAGAAAATAATGCTCAACATTTAAGAATGCTTTTTATTCTTCACTTATTATCTTATTTGCATTTCAATGTGTTCCGCGCGCCTGCTTTAACGCGCGTCGAGGTACCGTTCCCCCTGTGCCGATGGCGGCCCTTAAGGCGACACAGGGAGTTTTTCACACACCATCACAGCTATCACGCGACTGCGCGCGAGCTCTCTCGATTTTCCTCGCACTATCCGTCTCTCTCTTATTAAAACACTTAGAACAAGAGGTATAGTGCGAGAAAAATCGAGATTATGTCGCGGCTGTCCCATGATAGCCGTGCATAATATCTGTAGTACGTTCTTAGTCGAAGTACCTACTTAATCTGATTTGTGTGAATGTGATTTCATTTGAAGATTTTGAAGAAATGCTTTTAGTGCGGCATCGTGAGCCTCTCGATAGGTATTTACACGTATTACTGTGTCCCACAGATATTCATGGTTTCTGTAAACTTACCTATATAAATTTAACGAATTAATAGTATGCAATAATTATTGTTTCTTGTTCAAGAAACTTGCATCATAAATGAGTTTGTAGCGTCTAGATGCTTTGCGCCTCGTGACAAAAAACCGACTCATTTGCTTACTTAGATAAACTACAAACTATAACAAATAAATACCAGAAAAATAAACCAATGAGCCACACAACACAAGGTTAAAGATAGGAAAAGGTGACATTGCCGTAGTAGGTTAGGTTAGGCCAGTAGGTTAGGGTTCCGGACGCTTACTGGCGATCGCTCTCAGTGAGATGGAGGAGAGAGTCAGAGCTCTGTTCACCGCGTGCCTGACTCACAGGCGGTTTCCCGAGAGGTGGAAAACAGGCAAGTTAGTACTCCTTCGAAAGGATGGGCGCCCACCTGATCAGCCGTCGGCATACCGGCCCATCGTCCTTCTTGACGAGACTAGCAAGCTTTTTGAGCGTGTGCTTGCTGCCCGCCTCATCAAAAGCATGCAGCCGGGCCTGAGCGACTGCCAGTATGGATTTCGCCCGCTCCGTTCAACGCTGGACGCAATCGCACGATTGCGACCTACCACGGAAGAAGCTGTAGCCGAACGCGGGGTGGCATTGGCGGTGTCACTAGACATCTGTAACGCATTTAATACGCTGCCCTGGGAAACAGTCTACGCTGCACTGCATTACCACAACGTACCTGTTTACCTACCCGCTGCAGGTAGGTAGTGGTGGCTTATTTTGCGGGAAGAATGGTAGCCTTCCCAGTAAAGGATGGATGGCGGAGACGAAGGATGTCGTGCGGCGTTCCACAGGGTTCTGTTCTCGGCCCACTCCTGTGGAACATTGGATACGACTGGGTGTTGCGTGGAGTCATGGTGAGAGGAGTCAGTCTCACCTGCTACGCAAACGACACACTCGTGTTATCCCGCGGCAGAAACCACAGGGAAGCTGCATACCTAGCCACGGCCGGTGTGGCTCAGGTGGTCCATCGCATACGTGCTCTGGGGCTGGAGGTAGCGCTACACAAATCAGAGGCTCTGTCCTTCCATGGGCCTAGGAACACTCCTCCACTGGGCACACAAATATCTGTTGGCGGTACTTCAATTACAATCGAGTCGACGATGAAATACCTGGGACTCGTCCTCGACAGTCGTTGGAAGTTTGAAGAGCACTTCCGCCGCTTGGCTCCGAAATTGGTGGCCACAGCTGGAGCACTAGGAAGGATCCTGCCCAACCTAGGGGGGGCGGGGAGTGCGTGTCGGCGTCTATACATTGGCGTGGTGCGTTCCATGGCACTCCATGGGGCGCCTATATGGGCGGACACTCTGAGCGTTCGAAATGTGGCCCTATTGCGACGTCCGCAGCGGGCTATAGCGCTCAGAGCAGCAAGGGCTTACTGCACAGTGTCGTACGCTGGTGCTTGCTTGCTGGCTGGTAGCCCACCGTAGGATCTGGAGGCTGGGCTACAAGCAAGGGTCTACTGGCGGTTGCTAGAGGCGAGGAGGGCGGAAAACTGGCCTGCCCCGCGGGAGGTACGCCAGTGGCGAGAAGAGGCGCGTGATGTCCTCTACCAGAAATGGTCAGAGCGACTCGAAACCCTGGGAGCTAGCCGGGACCTGGTGGATGCTGTCCGGCCTGTTCTCCAAGAATGGGTCGAACGCAGGCATGGCACACCCACATTGCTGGCATGGTGCACCCGCAGCCCTGTCCACGGCTGTAGGTAGAGACCTCTCACTGCCGGCCTTGATCAGCCGAATGGTTCGCAGTGAGGAGGCGTGGGCGGCAGTGGCCACCTTCAGCGTCGCGGTCTTGACGCAGAAGGAGGCCGCAGAGCGGACGCGTGAGGACGACGTCAACTCGGCCTCGCAACGCCGCAGGCGGCCAGGCAGGCGGCGAAGGGCCTTCGCAGGCCGTATGCTGCCGCCATAACGGGGACCTGCGGGTGATGGGTCGGGAGTTCCACCACCCGCCTAGAAAAGGCCCTGAGCTGGAAGGCCCCCATGGTGTTCTGGGGTGCCAACAACGGAGTGGGTAGGGCAACATATCCTGCCACCAACGTGGGCCCGGGCAAGGGCAACGCTGACGGAGTTCCGGATGTGTGCAATAGCGTTCATGGGGCTCTGTCTAAAAGTGAGCGGTGGAACACCCCAGGGGTTTTAGTCCGTGCGAGTCGGACATACCCACCCGGGATCTCCCGAACCGGGTGGGATCCATAAGGGATTTCCCCTGGGAAAAAAATAAAAATAAAAATAAGGGTAGTAGGTTAGGGTAGGTTAGCCTAACCTTTTTTTTTAAGGAGAGGAAAAATGTGTTACGCATTCCACCAGGGTGTGGGGATGGACCCGGGTGGATATGTGGGACTCCTCGTTGTGGACTAATGAGACCCCGAGTTTACCCACTAAAAAACCTCTCCGTCTGCCGTCTTCGTGCTTTAGCGGTGGGATGAAGGAACGCTTGCGCTTTACTTCTCCAGCACCACCAGCACCGCTCCGATTTGTAGGAGGCCGCTTGTTTGACCTCGGTCGTTTTGTGCCGGAGTTTACCGGCACCCGCTCAGGACCTGAGGGATAACAGGCGTCCCCATGCCTGTCACCCCGCTGACAGTCTACGGAGGCAGGCGGCGATCCTGCGCAGCTCGCCTTCGTCCAGCACGCCTGCGGCGCCCTACGCTGCCCTGGGAAACAGTCTACGCTGCACTGCATTACCACAACGTACCTGTTTACCTACCCGCTGCAGGTAGGTAGTGGTGGCTTATTTTGCGGGAAGAATGGTAGCCTTCCCAGTAAAGGATGGATGGCGGAGACGAAGGATGTCGTGCGGCGTTCCACAGGGTTCTGTTCTCGGCCCACTCCTGTGGAACATTGGATACGACTGGGTGTTGCGTGGAGTCATGGTGAGAGGAGTCAGTCTCACCTGCTACGCAAACGACACACTCGTGTTATCCCGCGGCAGAAACCACAGGGAAGCTGCATACCTAGCCACGGCCGGTGTGGCTCAGGTGGTCCATCGCATACGTGCTCTGGGGCTGGAGGTAGCGCTACACAAATCAGAGGCTCTGTCCTTCCATGGGCCTAGGAACACTCCTCCACTGGGCACACAAATATCTGTTGGCGGTACTTCAATTACAATCGAGTCGACGATGAAATACCTGGGACTCGTCCTCGACAGTCGTTGGAAGTTTGAAGAGCACTTCCGCCGCTTGGCTCCGAAATTGGTGGCCACAGCTGGAGCACTAGGAAGGATCCTGCCCAACCTAGGGGGGGCGGGGAGTGCGTGTCGGCGTCTATACATTGGCTTCGTGCTTTAGCGGTGGGATGAAGGAACGCTTGCGCTTTACTTCTCCAGCACCACCAGCACCGCTCCGATTTGTAGGAGGCCGCTTGTTTGACCTCGGTCGTTTTGTGCCGGAGTTTACCGGCACGCGCTCAGGACCTGAGGGATAACAGGCGTCCCCATGCCTGTCACCCCGCTGACAGTCTACGGAGGCAGGCGGCGATCCTGCGCAGCTCGCCTTCGTCCAGCACGCCTGCGGCGCCGTGGGTCGGCCACTGGGTCGACCTCCCTGGCCCGTTCCGCCATTTCCTTCTGCTGGACTACTGTCTTGCAGAAGGCCTTTACTGCCTGCCAAGACCTGTCGCTGTCAACCATGGACTTGACCACAGCTGGGAGCGACAGGTCCGGTCCACTATGGCCATGAGGTTGCTGCGCTCTGGCCTCCACGCTGGACACGCCTCCAGCGTGTGCTGTGCCGTGTCAACCGCCGCGCCGCACTCGTTGCATTCCTCCGTCGGCTCTCTGCCGGCAACTTTGTGCAGGTATCTCCCGAAACATCCATGTCCCGAGAGAACCTGCACGAGCCGGAAGGTCAGAGCCCCGTGTGCCCGCTCAAGCCACTGCGACAGGACCGGCCGGATCGCCTCGACTGTCCGGGCGCCCGCACTCGGCTGCCCCAGCTGGACCGGACCACCCACTCCGCAACTGCCTCGCGGGAGAGCGCCTTTCGCTTGGCCTCGACCTCTTGCGGTGCTGGCCAGAAATCCCTAGCTCGCGCCTCCTCGCGCCAGAAGAAGACTGACGCGAGGGTCCTCGCGTCCAAGTCCCATGGCAGGGATCCGGCCAGCACGCACGCCGCCTCTCCGGAGATCGTCCGATAGCCCCGTACCGACGTTATCGCCATCACCCGTTGCGCTTGACGCAGTTGGGTGATGTTCCTGACAGGAAGGTCGTTGGCCCACACTGGGGCTCCGTACAGGAGAAGCAGGGTTTGGAGCGTAAGACGCCCGAGTACAGGCGTTGGCACGACGCTTTCGGTCCCCCAAGGTTCGGGAGCAGGCGCCCAAGCGCAGCAGCCGACCCCAACAACTTTGGGGTCATCCGCTCGAAGTGAGCCTTAAATGACCACCGACTGTCCAGTATGATGCCCAGATACAACAACGTACGTTGTACGGCAATCTGGACACCTCCCACGATAATATGCGAGCCGGCCTGGGGCGCTCTTCGGGGTCCGTGGAAACAGATCGCCTCCGATTTGTTTAACGCGACCTCTAGGCCTAGACGTCTTATTTTGCTCACCACATGGGCTACGGCCGCTGTGGCAAGGATGGCAGCCTCTCTAAATGAGGCCCCCCCTCGCCCCCCGACGCAGGGTGTCGTCCGCGTAGCACACCAGGTCGACTCCACGCAGACGACCTCCCCGCAACACCCAATCGTATCCGATGTTCCACAGGAGTGGCCCTAGCACCGACCCCTGCGGAACACCGCACACCATCTCCCTCCGCCCCCACTCATGTTGCCCGGGGAAGGCCACAAACCTCCGCAGCAGGTAGGCCTTCACTATTCGGCTAAGATGGTGGGGCACCCGGTGGTACAGGAGCGCCTCATTTATGCAGTCCCAGGGGAGGGTATTGAAGGCGTTGGCAATGTCAAGAGACACTGCCAAGACGACCTCACACCGAGACACTGCTTCTTCCACTATCCTCTTCACGTGCAGGATCGCGTGTATTGTCGAGCGACCACTGCGGAATCCGTACTGGCAATCGGCTAAGTTCGGCCCCTCTGTCGCCCTTCGGTTCGCGATGATCCGCTCAAAGAGCTCGTCCAGCAACACGATGGGCCGGTAGGCCGATGGTGAGTCTGCAGGACGACCCTTCTTTTTCAGCAAAACCAGCCGACCAATCTTCCAGGTCAGTCCGTCAGGGAAGCAGCCCTGCTCCAGACACAGACTGAACAGCCATCGCAGCTTCGGCTCTAGGCACTCATGGCTAGGACCCAGGCTCGACCCGGGATTCCCTCTAGCCCGGGTGCCGTGTTTTTGGCCCTCAGCCTCAAGACCTCTGCTCCCAGCTCACCTTCTGAAACGCTTGGCGTGTTCGCTTCCCGCTCCCTCTCGGCACTCCCAGTTTCAGATATGGGCGGCGGGCTCTGTTGGGGCCTATGCGGAAATAGAGCCGCAACTAAGTCGTCCAGCAACCGGGGCTGGAGACTCTGCGTTAGCGGCGGGGCCCACGGACGAAGCTTTTGCCTCACAAGCTTGTATGGCCTCCCCATGGATCGCTGTTCAGAGTCTCCAGAAACTCTTCTCGAGACCGGTCGATCGCTTGCCCGATGGCGGCTTTCAGTGCCACTTTTCCCTCCTTGTATCTGCTGTACAGGGCCGCTTCTGTCGCTTCGTCTCGCTGATGTCGACTTCTGTATCTCGTATACTGCCGTGTCGCAAGCACGCACTCCTCACGCAGCTGTGCAAGGTCCGGAGACCACCAGTAGACGGCACGACGGGGAGAGAAGGCCTTGGCCCGGGGCATGGCCGCATCGCAGACATCGGTCATGCTATTGCGGAACCATTCGGCTTCGGCCTCTACATCCGCCACCTCTTCCGTTGCCGTAGTCCATGTCTGCACCATGGCCGCCAACTCCAATGCTTCCCAGTCAAGTTTTTTGACCACCCAGCGTGGACCGTTCCCAACCGGGTCGTTTCGGTTTTGAAGAGTGGGCATGGGGAGCGCCGAGACTCCAAACCGAATATACCGGTGATCCGACAAAGTCTCGACGTCCACCAGGACTTCCCATCCCTGAACACGGCATGCCAGGGCAGCGTGTGCAAAGGTGATGTCTACAATAGAGCCGCCCTGTTGCCGCACGCACGTGTTTGCCGTTCCCCTGTTCGCGACAGCCAGGTTTGCGGTAATTGCCCACTCCAAAAGGGTATTCCCTCGCGGGTCTGTGACTGGGCACCCCCACACCGCATTCTTTGCGTTGAAATCACCGGCTACTATGACCGACAAGGGCACCGACCTCCACCAAGGCCATCTCGAACTCGGCCAGGCTTTTGTTTGAGGAGAAGTATACCCCAATCACCGCCAAATCCCCGCAACGCAGTCGTGACTCTTAATTACGCGTTTAAACGGATTGGAGCCGGCGGCGCTCCGCGTAACTATGGCCACGGTTCCGTCCAGGTCTCCGGCCCAGTCCTCTCTGACAGGCACTCTGTAGGGCTCCGACAGTTTGGCGATGTGGATCGACCACTGGGCCACGCTCTGACAGAGGAGATCCTGGGCCCTAGCATCGTGGTTCAGGTTCACCTGTAGGAATTCGATGGTCGCCATTTTAACCCACGACCATCATTAAATCCTCCTCTGTCGCGGCCTCTGCCGTGGCGAGCGACTGGACTGGCTGCGAGGGGACCCGAGGGCCAACAGCAGCTTTCCTTCTCCCGTTATTTTTTGGCGCAGCGCACGCCTTATTGCCAATCCTATGGTCGGATGGCTTGCCAGCCGCCGCACATTCAGTGCAGTACTAAGAAGCAGTACATTGAGCCGCTTTGTGGCCTTCTTTAATGCAATTGAAGCAGCTCTTTGACCGATCCGTTTCCGACTGGCATTGCGCGCCCACGTGCCCATTACGGAAGCATCGGAAGCACCGTAGAGGCCTCTGCTGAAGCAGCTTCACTTGGGCAGAAACCCAGCCTACCAATAGGCGGCCCCTGGCTACGACCTTTTTGGCGGCCAAGACCGGGCAACGAACCAACACCGTGCCTAGCCCCGAGAAACCTTGGCGTATCTCACCCGACTTCACCGTGTCCACGGCACATTCCCCCGTACTTGCCACCGCAGCAACCACCTCTTCCGGAGAGACGGATTCGTCTAAGCCGGTGATACGGATATCGATACATTTAGAGGGCCTAGACACCTGTACCGTATCCATGCCGACCTGCTGCTGAATCGCTTCGGCTAGTTTGTCGGCTTTATCCCCGCTGGATGCACCAGGAACCTCGAGGATGCGCGCTCCGGTAGCCACCCGCCGGAAGCGTAGACCGCCAGGGATGTCCATCTCCGTCAGCTTGACCTTGGTCCTAGCCTCAGCAATCACGTGCCTGTAGGTGACGCCCCTCTCTACCGCTTCTGGTTGTAGGGTGAGCACCACGGCCGCCGATCTTGGGGCTCTCAGCTTTCCAGCTTTCGCCTTTCCCACAGTTTGCTGCTGAGCAGTACTCTGCGCGTTCCTCCGTTTGCTCCCCTTGCTCACCACATCGGTCCAGGTCTTTTCCATAGAGACGGGTGCAGGTGGCAAAACGTGGGGCATGGGCGATTCCATTGTTTCTTGGGTCGCAGCCCTTCCCTTCCCTTTCTTTTTGTTGGCCTTCTTCTTCGCGGCTCTCTTCGATACTCCAGAAGCTGGAATGGACTGTGGTTTTTTGGTGGCATCTATCACCACCACATTTCCACTCGAGCCAGCCGTCCTTCCCGCCGCAGAAGAAGCCGTGGGTGCCGCCACCTGTTTTTTACTGCCCGCTGCCAGTGGCGCAGTTGTTTCGCCGGAAGCAGACGACCCTCGGCTTCTAGCCCGTCCAAACGTGCGCTCACTATACTATAGCTCCAACTTGGAGAGCCACAGCACGCATAAATTCGTCGTCTCTTGTAGTGGACAAGAGGTTTATCGCCGGTTGATTTTTACGTGGCGACGACACTTCTTTTGGGGCAGGATGCGTATCAGGCATTTCTGCATCTTCTCTGGCTGCGGAGGGCGGGAGCTCGCGGAGAGGGCTTTCTCTCGGCCTCGTACGTTCCCCCTTTGCCTTCAGCTGAGTCAACTCCTCACGAAGGCTGGAGATCTCCGCTTGCAAACGCACGTTCGCCGCCTGCAATTTGTGGGTCTCTTCCGAGATCGTGCGCTTACAAAGGATCTGGACATCCTCAGCAATTCCATCCGCTGCCTCTTTGAGGGCCCGCACGGAGGTCCCTTTGAGGTTCTTCGACCTTAACGTCACGTCCTTAATGATTGCCGTACGGGCTGTCACCCTCTTGGCAATCTCTTTGGCAGTTTCATCTAAGTCTTCACTGGCTGAATGTGGCTCGGCGGGACGTTTGTCCCGCAGCTGTCTCACTGCTTTCACTTGGTCTCCAGCTCCGCCTCCAACTCGAAAGCCTCCCGTTTCGCCTCGTCGAAGGCTCTTTGCGCGGCTGATAGGCCTACATACTGGCCTGTCGTCGGTGGGCGGCCTCTGCCTCTCGGACGTTTAACCTCGCTAGGTTCCAACATCTCCGACTCCTCCGATAGGTTCAATGAACCCTTCCCACTGGCACTTCTGGAGCGGTCCTTAGCCCAAAATCGCCCAGAGGCTCTCGAGCTCGACCTCGATTTGACAGTGAGTCTGATTCTTCTCCTTCAGCTGCTGGGCTGACAACATATCTGCCACGCTTTCAGCCATTTTTTCCGCCGCGTCGCTGCAGTTTTCTGCGGCCGCGCTTTTCCACCTTAGAACCCATGACCTTGGGTTTGCCTTCTCCTAACTTCGATTTTTTTATTTTAAATTTCAAATCCATATGATTCCCACGAGTAGGAGGGATAATGGTCCATCCAGGCGGTGCCCTCTGCACCTGGATAAGCCTAGCGTCTCCCGTCAGCGTGTCGGCCGGTACACTGACGGGGAAAGCACTAGCGACTGACTCCACATCAGCCATGCATCCTTTCGCGGTGCTCCGCCACTTAGGACTGGGGGTGATTTTTTATAGAGGTTTTCTTCCTCGCAGCCCAGCCAATTAAGGCAAGGCCCCCGGTGCTCGTCAGAAGCCGCATAACATGACTACGACCTCGTGACAAGCAACGGTTGGTCCGACGTCGACTATATGTCGAGTGCACCTGGCACATCGTCGCACCCGTCGCAACCATTTCCGGTTCGACCCAAGTAAACGGTGCAAAGCACTTCCACCATTGCCCACAGCTGCAGAGCAACCGGAACAGGCTGCATCCCCTGCTACCTCAGATGAGCTGAGGCGGCCGGGAGCAGCGCACTTCAAGAAATAGCATTGAAGCCTACGCAGGAGAAACTCACTGCAACTACCTGTGACTGATAGTTAGCAGAGGGAAAAAAGCAAAACGCGTAACTGAGCGGCTATCTTCCCCCTCGAAGGGTGCACCACGAGGAGGTCTACCAGTCCATGCACCCCAGGTTAGCCTGACCTAACCTTTTTTTTTCTTTTTATGTATTTATTTATTATTATTTTTAAGAGGGGAAAATGCGTTACGCATACCACCAGGGTGCGGGGACGGGCCCTGGTGGTTATGTGGGACTCCCATGTCGGCTAATGAGGCCAATGGTTTACCCACTAAAAACCCCTCTATGTGCCGCCTCTACGCTATAAGGCGAGGCCACGGGAACGCCCTGGGCACACTTCCGCAACCTCGCCAGCGGCTGTCCGCGCTGCGGACTCATCTCTGGGAAGATGCTTCTCCCCTTACCTCCGCAAGGGGGCGCACCGAGACACGGCACGCCCGCCACTCGGGGACCATCGTGTAGGCGACAGACGTCCCCGTGTCTGCCGCCCACAGATACCCTTATGGGGGAAATCGGCGGTCATACGCTAACCGCCGTCGCCCCACGCGTTTGCGGCGCATCGGTTGGGAGGCCGGATCGTCCTCCCTCCCACGCTCTGCTTCCTCCTTCTGCACCATCACGTCCTCGCAGAAAGAGGCCGCCGCCTTCCATGACCTGTCGCTCCCCACCATGGCTTCTACCACGGCGGGCAGGGAGAGGTCATGCCCCACCACGGCCACGAGTGTGGCCCGCTGCTCTGCCCAAGCTGGGCACACCGCCAGCGTGTGCTGCGTCGTATCTTCGGCGTCGCTGCACTCGTGGCATTCCTCCGTCGGTTCCCGGCCCGCCACCCTGCACAGATATCTTCCAAAGCAACCGTGCCCCGAGAGAATCTGCGCAAGGTGGAAGGAGAGGAACCCCCCTTTTCTGCCGACCCATCTTTCCAAGACGGGCTGGATCGCTCCGATAGCCTAACCTTTTTTTTTTCTTTTTTACGTGGGGAAATGCCTTTATGCATCCCGTCTGGCCGGGGAAGCCAGAACAGGTATGTCGGACTCCCGGGAACCGCCCGGACTACCGACTAAAACCCCACGGTGCTCCAACTCGTCACCATATTGCCGGGTTACGGGCACGCCAATGGCACTCTTCCGCGACCCGGCAGTGACTGGCCTGGTGGAGGGCCCCAAGCTCTGTAGCAGGAGGGGAGAGGTGTTGACCCTGCCTGCGCCAACGCAGTCGGTGGCACGCGGGTAACGCGTGCGTTGTCGGCTCGGGCCAGTTTATCTGGCCGACAGGCTTCCCCAAGCCTGCCGGCCCTGGCCACTGTTAAGGCGGAAAGTGGCGATTGTAGTCTATCTATCTATCTATTCGCCTTTGGCGGCTGGGATCCTCGGAGGTTACCTCCCTCTGTCTCTCGGCCACCTCCTTCTTATCCATGACGGTCTCGCAAAAGGCGAGGACTGCCTTCCATGCCCTGTCGCTGCCGACCATGTTGTGGACCACGGTTGGCAGCGAGAGGTCATGGTCTACTATGGAGCACAGAGTTTGGCGTTCTCCGTCCCAGGCTGGGCACACCTCCAGCGTGTGCTGGGCCGTCTCCTCCAGGCAGTTGTCACAGTGGTGGCATGCTGCGGTAGGTTCTCTCCTTATACGACACAGGTACCTCCCGAAGCATCCATGACCCGAGAGGATCTGTGTCAGCCGGAACGTCATTGCCCCGTGGCGTCTGTCCAACCACTGTCGGAGAACTGGACGTACTGCCTGGATGGTTTTTAGGCCGGCACTTGGCCGCTCTAGCCTCTCCTCCCACTTTGCCACCATTTCAAGGCGCTCAGCATCTCTCCTCGCCTGTACCTCCTTAGGCGCCGGATAATCGGCACGTTCGTGTGCCTCCGCGCGCCAGCGGTATACTGCCGCGAGGGCCCCAGCGTCCAAGTCCCATGGGAAGGTACAGGCCAGGACACACGCAACTTTCGTGCTTACGGTGCGGTAACCTCTGATTACCCTCAGAGCCATCGCTCTCTGCGGTCGCTCAGCTGAGCGATATTCTGGCTGCTGAGGGTAGCAGCCCAGACTGGGGCACCGTACAGCGCCATTGAGCGCACCACACCCGTATATAAGCGGCGGCATGAAGCCCTGGGCCCTCCCAGGTTTGGCAGTATGCGCCCAAAGGCTGCCGCCGCGCGCAGCAGCTTGGGTGCCAGGCGCTCAAAGTGCGCTTTAAAGTTCCATTTGCTGTCAAGTACGACGCCAAGATAGAGCAGCGTCGGCCTGACAGCAATCGAGACCCCACTTACCACAATCTCGGCACCGGCTGGGGGTGCTCTTCGGTGACCATAGAAACATATGGCCTCGGACTTTGTTAGAGCCACCTCCAAGCCTAGCCGTCGAATTTTACCGACGCAGTGGGCAACCGCTGCCGCCGCCAGCACGGCTGCGTCGCGGTAGCTGGGTCCTTGGGCCGTCACGAGCGTGTCATCTTTAACACCACGCAAGTATTCCCCCCGTAGAACCCAGTCGTAGCCTATGTTCCACAGGAGTGGCCCTAGGACCGACCCCTGCGGAACTCCACGGGACATTTCTCTCCTACCCCATTCCTGTTGCCCTGGCCAGACGACGTACCTCTCACTGAGGTAAGCCTCTATAACTCGAAACAGGTGGAGGGGTACTTGGTGGTACCGCAGCGCCTCTTTTATTGTTTCCCAGGGCAGGGTGTTAAAGGCGTTAGCAATGTCTAATGACACCGCCAACACGACCCTACCCTGGGATACGGCCTCGTTCTCGTTTCCTTGACCCGCTGAATTGCGTCCACTGTTGAGCGGCCTCGGTGGAAGCCAAATTGGCAGTCGGATAAATCCGGTCCTTCGCACTCCATGTGCTTGATGAGGCGGGCAGCAACTATCCGCTCGAAGAGTTTGCCCACCTCATCCAGCAGGACTATGGGTCTGTAGCTGGATGCAGATTCTGCCGGGCGCCCCTCTTTCCGGAGCAGGACCAGCTTGCCAACCTTCCACTCTTTAGGGAAGCAACCCTGTTCCAAGCAGGCGGTCAGGAGTCGCAGCACTCTCGGCTCTAACGTCTCCATGGCCAGGACCCAAGCACGGCCCGGGATGCCGTCAGGTCCTGGGGCTGTGTTCTTTGCACGGAGCCGGTTGACCGCCACACGCAAGTCGGCGGGGCGGATTGGTGGGATAGTCTCCTCGTCCCTGGGTCTCACCACTGGCAGCGCCATTGTAGGCGGCTGGTGGGGTCCCCTGTCCGGGAAAAGCGTCGCGACCACACGAGCCATAAACTCCAGCTATAGTGTTTGTGTCAGTGGAGGCGCCCAGGGACGCAGCTTGCTCCTGACGAGTTTGTAGGGTCTTCCCCACGGGTCGGCGTTGAGGGTCTCCAGAAGTTCGGCACGACTTGCCTCTATCGCCAGCCCTATGGCCGCTGAGAGCCCCATTTTGCAGGCCTTGTAGGCCTCTTACAGGCGGCGCTCCTCGCTCGCGTCTGTTTGCCTGCTCCTTTTTTGACGCCGCGCAGCTACGCAGTCCGCGCGGGTCTGTGCGAGCTCGGCGGTCCACCAGTACACTCGTCGTTTTGGCGGCAGAGACTTAGCCCGGGGCATCGCCGCGTCACAAATTTGCGACATGGCCTCCCGGAGCCAGGACGCCTCGGTCCCTACCACCAACTCTCTCACGGGTGCGGGCAACCAGGCCTGCACGATGGCCGCCTCCTGCAGGAGTTCCCGGTCGAGCTTAGTGAGGACCCATCTTGGGCCGCTCCCAACCGAGCCGTTCCGGCTTGGGTTGTTCGGAGTCTGTGTGGGTGTGGAGACTTCGAACCGGATGTATCGGTGGTCCGACAATGTCTCCACTCCCTCCATGACCTCCCAACCCTGGACGCGCCAGGGAGGCACTCGCAAACGTGATGTCCACAGTGGAGCCATCCTGTGGCCGCACGCACGTGTCTGCCGTTCCCTGGTTGATGATCGCCAAGCCAGAAGTAACTGCCCACTCCTCGAGGGTTGCACCTCTCGCATTCGTCGCCGGGGAGCCCCAGGCAGTGGATTTAGCGTTGAAGTCACCAGCAACGATTACGGGGCGTGGGCGGAACTGACCGACCCGAGCCCCTATTTCGTCCAGGAACCGCTCAAAGTCGGCCAGACAGCGGTTTGGAGAGAAATAAACCGCTATGAGCCACATTTCCCCACAGAGCGCAGCCACATAGCCCCTCCCTTTTATTGCACCGGTCAGCGGCGGAACACTGGTCATCGCTCGCGCAACTAATGCAAGAGACCCGTCCACATCACCTATCCATCGTCTCGGGGAGGGATAGAGTATGGCTCTGACACCACAGCAACGCTGATCATCCACTGCGCCAAGGACTGGAACAAGTGGTCCTGGGCCCTGGCGCAGTGGTTGAGATTCGCCTGAAGTACACGGAGGGCCATCTTAATCGGTTGCCATCTGATTCTCCTCATGCGCATCTGGCCTGCTGTCAGATGGCTGGGTAGGCTGGGGTGGGGCCCGGGGGCTGGCTCCAGCCTTCTTTCTTGCTGTATTCGGGCGGGGGGTTAGGCATGGTTTCGAGCCCAATCCGTGGTCTGCTTTCTTGCCCGCATCTGCACACACCACACAGTGTGGTGGCGCGGAACACTCACCCGCTCTGTGACCAGGTTTGCCACATCGGTAGCAGACATTACTTCTGTCGACCTCGCTAGCGCACTGTGCCCTTACATGGCCCTTTTCCAGGCACTTGAAGCACCGCATGGGGCGCTTATCGAGAAGCTTCACCGCGGCACGGACCCACCCTACTTGTAGCCTCCCGCGGTCAGCTTCCACTACTTTTTTAGCTGCCGCAACTGGGCAGCGGAGCCAAATCGAACTTAGGCCGGATACGTCCTGGCGAATTACTCCTGCTTTTAATGTGGCTTTCCTCGCAGCCACCAGCCTAAGCGACAGCAGCAACAACTTCGCCGGTTGACACCGAGTCATCAAGCTGCGTGAGGCGCAACTCTGCCGACATCACCGGCCTGGAGATCCGGACATCCTGCCCAAGCTTCTCGGCTAGCTCTTTGGCTAGCGAGTCGGCCTTCTCGCCACTGGCTGTTCCTGGTACTTCTAGTACTCTGGCACCTGTGGCTGCCCGCTTGAATTTTACGGCGCTGACACCAAGGCTCTCAAGGATGATGCTCTCCTTCGCTCGGGCAAGCACCTGCCCGTATGTCACACCTTTTTCCTCAGCATCAGGCTGCAATGTCAGAACTATTGCTGCCCAGCGAGGAGGGCGGAGTTTGCGAGCCTCGGAGCGAGCAGGCGGAGTGTTCTTTGCTGCTTTGGAGTTCCCGAGACTCTTTGCCCCATTTCCGACCGCCATGTTCCACGGGGTTTCCATTGTCTTGGGAGCCGGTGGAAGCGGACGCGAGGTTTCAGGAACGTCTCTTCTGGAAGCGGAAGCCTCGACCGCGGCCAGAGTCGGCTTCTTCGCCTTCTTCTTGCTCGTCTTCCCTTTTCCCTTCCCTTTATCCCCTTTTCAGGGCTCCTCCGTTAGGTTCGGGGGTCCACGTTTCGGAGCCGGCTTGGGAGCGGGAGCGGGCGCGGACTCGGACGCGGACGCGGACGGGGACTCCCGGCTCTGGGAGGCCGCCCGCTCAGCTTGACGCTTCCGGTCAGCGGCCAACGTGGGCCGAGTTGGTTGGGCCGGAAGCAGCCCGCCCTCGATCTCCAAGGCTCCATCCAGCATCAGCCCCATCTGTGCCGTAATGGACCGCACCACATCTTCCATGCTGATCAACTCCCTGGTGGGTAGAGTCTTATCCTTAGCTGGAGAGGGGTTCGGAGACTGCCTCATGTACTGGGCTTGGACCTCCCTCCTCAGCTGCACCATCTCGGAACGAAGCTCAGTCAGCTCCTCGCGCAGGCGATCATTTTGTGCCTGCAATCGCCGCGTCTCTTCCGAGGAAGTGCGCCCAATGAGGACTTCGAAACTTTCTCGGAGCGACGCGACGGAGTCTCAAAGACTCCGTCGCGTCGCTCCGAGAAAGTGTTCACGGGGGCTTTCACGGAGGTGCCCTTGAGGTTATTTGATTTGGTGGCCACCGAAACTACGGACTCTAGGTTACACTGAACTCGCTGGGTAAGCGCGGCCAAGGAGAGGTCATCCGCCGCAGGGTCAGTTGTCAGCCTTATGCAGCCTCTCTGAGGGCGAGGCAATGGCATCCGCTGAACGCTAGCACTTTCCAATCTTTTGGCCTCTGGATCATCCCTGGCAGCTTTGTACGCCTCTTTGGCTTTCGCCACGTCAGCAGTTGGATGCCTCTTCCCCCTCATTACCGGAGGTGAAGTACCACTTGCCGCGGACTGGCTGGACTCGTCCTCATCCTCGTCCTCATCCTGGAGGCGACGCCTCTTTCTGGGCGTCTGCCATAGCCTTCCGCGCGGTGGCTGGGCATCCGAACTGTGGGAGTTAGAGCCTGTCTCCGCTTCGTGGGGCACGTTCGCCGCCCCCGCGAAGTCCTCCGCGTCCGACCGGGGCATTGGGGAGTCGACAGACGACTCCCGCACGTCCGCTGTGGCTCCAAATTTGAAGGGAGTGGGCACGTATTTGCGCGCCTGCCTCCCCCTCAGGGCTTTAAGTTTTGGAGCACTCACCTCAGTACCCGAAAGCGGCCGCTGCTCTTCCACGTCAGCACTGGCACCAGCACCAGCGGGCGAGACGGATCGCGCTGTGAACATTGTCTCGTCCGTGTCCGCATCCCGTGCCGGATCCCCAGAAACCAAGATCCCCTCGGCCAGCCGGGTCAGCACCACTTGGGCAACCTTTTCAAAGCGGGCCTCTCCTCCTCCTGCGGGCAGGTGCAACGGCGTCAGTGCGCTCTCCGCATTTGGGGCCTCCCCCCGCTCTGCATACACATCCAAGTGTTGGATAGAACGCAAGAGCTCCTCCGGTTCCTCCGCAGAGCACCCCCTGCCCTGTTCTCGTGGCCGGAAGCGGCCTGAGCTATCGCGTAGAGGGCCGCTGGTGGTCCGCACTCTCGGCACGATCTGGATTTCAGCCGCGCTCAGGTCAATGCGCGGGCTGTCGCCCTCTCCCTGCACTGGCGAACGTGCAAGGGTGACATGAGGGCGGAAGATTTCCCTCTTTTCTACCTCATCACCGCAGCCTCTCAACCTCAATCCACCTGCGCAATCGGAGTCCGGTATGGGAAAGCCAAGGTCGTGTTCACGGAGGCCGGCATCTGGCCGGCCTACGAAGCAGTTTTTGCCCCCTCCGTATACGGTGGGGCAGCCACCTACCGAAGCGGGTGGACGGGATTGATTACCCGCCCGGAGATAATCGAAACTGCTTTCCATGTTGTTGCAACCACAATGCCTCCACATCGTCGTCTCTTTTTTCTGGGGTGAGCTCCCCCGCACGTTAGGGACTGGACTCCCTCCAGCCACGCATCCCATCGGCACGATCCGCTCCACCTTGGGATTGGGGTGATTTATTATAGTGGTTTTCTTCCACGCGGCGCTACTCTCAATGAACAACGCCCCCGATCCGCTCAGTGCGGGTTACGGGTTGCCCGACAGGGAGCCAAAACTCAACCAGCAGCCGCACAGAGGCGACCGCCTAACGATATCCGATAGCCTAACCTTTTTTTTTTTTTAGGAGATGAAAAATGCGTTACGCATTCCACCAGGGTGTGGGGACGGACCCGGGTGGATATGTGGGACTCCTCGTTGTGGGCTAATGAGACCCCGAGTTTACCCACTAAAAAACCTCTCCGTCTGCCGTCTTCGTGCTTTAGCGGTGGGCTGAAGGGAACGCTTGCGCTTTACTTCTCCAGCACCACCAGCACCGCTCCGATTTGTAAAAGGCCATCTCTGGAGGTCCTGTTTGACCTCGCTTGTTTTTTGCCGGAGTTTACCGGCACCCGCTCAGGACCTGAGGGATGACAGGCGTCCCCATGCCTGTCACCCCGCTGACAGTCTACGGAGGCAGGCGGCGATCCTGCGCAGCTCGCCTTCGTCCAGCACGCCTGCGGCGCCGTGGGTCGGCCACTGGGTCGACCTCCCTGGCCCGTTCCGCCATTTCCTTCTGCTGGACTACTGTCTCACAGAAGGCCTTTACTGCCTGCCAAGACCTGTCGCTGTCAACCATGGACTTCACCACGGCTGGGAGCGACAGGTCCGGCCCCACTATGGCCATGAGGTCGCTGCGCTCTGGCCTCCACGCTGGACACGCCTCCAGCGTGTGCTGTGCCGTGTCGACCGCCGCGCCGCACTCGTGGCATTCCTCCGTCGGCTCTCTGCCGGCAACTTCGTGCAGGTATCTCCCGAAACATCCATGTCCCGAGAGAACCTGCACGAGCCGGAAGGTCAGAGCCCCGTGTGCCCGCTCCAGCCACTGCGACAGGACCGGCCGGATCGCCTCGACTGTCCGGGCGCCCGCACTCGGCTGGCCCAGCCGGACCACCCACTCCGCAACTGCCTCGCGGGAGAGCGCCTCTCGCTTGGCCTCGACCTCTCGCGGTGCTGGCCAGAAATCCCTAGCTCGCGCCTCCTCGCGCCAGAAGAAGACTAACGCGAGGGTTCTCGCGTCTAAGTCCCATGGCAGGGATCCAGCCAGCACGGACGCCGCCTCTCCGGAGATCGTCCGATAGCCCCGTACCGACCTTATCGCCATCACCCGTTGCGCTTGGCGCAGTTGGGTGATGTTCCTGGCATGAAGGTCGTTGGCCCACACTGGGGCTCCGTACAGGGCTATGGAGCGTATGACGCCCGAGTACAGGCGTCGGCACGACGATTTCGGCCCCCCAAGGTTCGGGAGCAGGCGCCCAAGCGCAGCAGCCGTACCTAACAACTTTGGGGTCACCCGCTCGAAGTGAGCCTGAAAGGACCACCGACTGTCCAGTATGATGCCCAGATACCGCATCTACCTACCCAAGTTGTTTTGATGCTAGCTTGCTAGCCCACAGCATACGTAAAACTTCGACTACAAAATTAGACTAGGTACTCGGTTAAATTCTTGAATAATTACTTGCAATGAAATAATCATCAGATTATGTTTAAAGCGTCTAAAGTAAAGTCACCATCACCATATCAGCCGAAAAACATAGGCCTCCCCCAAAGAGTGCCAAAATCACCGGTCTTGCCCACCCGCATCCAGCGGACTCACGAACGAAATAATAGTGTGCAGTAATTTTATTGCTGTTTCTTGTTCAAGAAACTTGCATCATAATATTTATAATTATCATAGATGGGAAAAACCCCTTCAAACACTTTAAAAGAGATTATTATGGAAATAGTCGAATAGTCAATTCTTGCGACACACACGGTTAATAAGTTGTTATGTTGCTACCCCACATCCCAAGTCAACCCCTTCAAACACTTTGACTTAAGAATCGACTATGGGCATTAAACGGGCGGTGTTATTAATTAAACATCTCTCCTTAGACTCGTACAGCCTAATCGGAATTACGCAACCAACTTCACTGTATTTCGCTGTCAGGAACTAACACGTAATAATAACTAGTGTGGAGTTCGATACAAATCGAATAAATAACACACTGTCTTAATCATAATGCAATATTTTTATGACTAAATTAATATAATAAATATCATTTGGAGGGTCAAGGGCTTTGAGTTAGGTATTTTATTTATACGTTACATACTGCCAATACGAGTACGTTATAAAAACAAAAACAGAGCGGGTAGTACCTTATTTTAATAATATCTAGCTAAATAGCTCAAGAGATTGTTGGCAAATAAATGTTCTAAAGTTAAATGATTAAAAAATTGGGCTTTGAATCTAGAAAGGGAATCTACTGATACTTCAAAATAGGAGTCCACTCAGGATGATATGGCTCCGAGAACCGGAGTGCAACGACGATCATTTTCAGAAACTCTGATATGGTAAAATTGAAAAGTCCCAAATGTCGTGATTAATCAAGTTACCTTTAAGTGTCACCTCCAACAGCATTATAAATTCCCGGAAGATCAACATTAAGAAGTAAGAAATTGAATTAAAACATATGGATTCCATTATTCTGGCGCCTTTTATGCCCGGACAATGAAATTGGGTCCTATTATGGACTGTATAAAAACGAATCCATTTATTTGAAAAAAGTCCTTAATTTTGACAAATTCGCCGTCGTAATTGCCCTCCTGGCTTTTTGAGCCACGAACATAATAATTTGTCACACTTTACTTCATTTTTTATGTTCTTTATACGGCTATATTTAGTTAGAATAGGAAATTATGAATAATGATATTGCGTGAGTCGCGATCTTTATGAAGCTAAGTGAGGTGCATTTGAAAGAACTGGGTTCTGAACGAAATTTAAATAAATGTTTTTTGCTTAAATTGATATTCATTAGAAAGTTGTCTATTGTTGAGCAACTGTCGCCAGAAAGTAACTTTTAAAAAGCATGGGTTACCATTTAGTAAAATTTAATTACAGATTTTCTCTGAGGTCAGCGATTGTATCAATTAAACAGTCTCTTTTATTTTCGACTAAAACTTTACAAGTCAAAGAACCCTGAGAGTGTCCGCCATATTCTGTCATTGTTTATGTGTAAGGATATAATGACGTAATATATTATGTGAGGGATGAACTCTGCACAGTGAATGTATGGGACGTGCTCCGCCTAGTTATATGGCGTAATCTTGCGCCCATAACCCAACCCCGCTCGGTCAATGTATGTGACCAAATATTCCAGGGGATTTATTTTGTCCCGGTTTGCCATGGTGAAGGAGATTTTAAGGGATTGCTGGGGTCAATTGAAGAAGAAAAGTAGGTAAGGCAAACGGGCATATTATTAATTTGCTGCGATCTTGCTATCATTAATCACCGTAATCGTCACACCCTGTACCTATCCTTTTGTACTGCCGTCACTTACACAGAATTATATTAGTCGTACTTATTTTCTTTAAGATTTTTGTGATACGACCTTCTTGTGTAAGGTACAGCTATACTATAGTTACTACCTCAGTAGCATAGGTCTCCTCTGATTAATAAACTAGTAGTTGCTCTGTGAGCTGTAGCTCGCGAGCCGGTCTTTCTTTCATTATTTTATAGTTTCAGTATTTTATATTGAACCTGCTCACAAAATTTCACGAGAATCGATTAAGCAATGCGACCTGTACATAGTGTACATACATAAAAAAATAATTTTGGGTCAAGCTGAAACGGAGGACATCGTTCACTTCGGCTACTCCTTCAATTAAAACATAATTTCCTAAAACTTTAATAAATTCGTAGATACCTAATGAAAATAGAAACCAAAGAACCTGAATAAAATAAAATATGGGTGCGTGTAGTAGTTGAATAGTATGAGGATTAACGTTTAGTTGACTCCGTGAAAAAGCGATAAAATGTCGAATACTTTCAAAATTGAGCTATTGATCAAACTTATTAAAAAAGTTGCATTAATTTTATCGCCCATTACTAACTTTATGATCTGTTGAAAGGACACATCGCTCGCAACTTTTCCTGTAGCTAAAATGAGAGTATATTTTCAGTTGGCGCTGAAACCTAGACTAAGCGAGGTTCTAAAAGGATAATTTCAAAATAAGTACTTTATGATTAAATTGTAAATGTATTTTTTTTATATACGTTCACTACCATAATTATACAATACGGAACAACACAAAAAAATGTATTACATGTCGCAATTGAAACTGAGATTAAAGTACGCTTTCGTTTCAAAAAGTCCTTCCGTGATGTTTTTGTATTGGAGCTACGCCTATACAAGTTTGCGAACAAAGAAGTACCTATTCATTATTCAAAAAAACGAACATAATTCATATTTTGTTGCATAATAATCATGTCGTACATTAATCATAATACTCCTCGGCGAGGCATAGATAATTTAAGAGACCTATAATGTCATTTGTTTTGCTTAGCGTTATTATCTTTTTGTTATTTTTAGAGTCAAGTTTATTAAACAAATCGTTCTGACATTTCACAATTACTCTCGTAATAAAAACCATGTAATATCCAGCTTGATAAATAATGAAGTTAATAAATTTGATCTTATCATTTGGAGTGTTGAATTAAATGAAGAATTCTTGATCATGGTAGTATTTTATGTAATGCAACGGTTGCACAAGAAGGGTCTTAAAACGCGACTGGTGCGTGTTGCAATAAAAACCTTAGCCACGAAGGTTTTTAGACCAGAGGGGGTAAGCAGCTAGGAAGTTAAAATTTTCACTTTTGTCGCCATAACAACAAATACTAAAAACGAAATAAAATAAATATTTACGTGGGGCTCCCATACAACAAACGTTTTTTTTTCTGTTTTTATAGATATTGGTACCTTGGCCGGTTTTTTAACGTTTATACTACCGGCCAGTAAAGTGTGTTCGTACAACAACTAGATTAGTGTTCTCCCGTTAGCAACCTCAGAAGTCAACCGACTGATGGCGAAGAACTGAGTATAGTCAATATTGATTAAAACGAAGGGCTATATAGGATCATCGTAGTCCGTATTTTAGCGAACTAACTATAACATTAGGTCATTCAGAATACCCGTCAAGCTGTTGATGCCAAGTGTTGTTATGTGGGCTGAAATGTTATTGCCTTGGCCCAGCGCCATGTTTCTTGGTAACTGGCGAAGAGCTGGCGAATGGGTTTTTCGAAGTTCGCTGTAAATTGTTCTTTTTAATCTGCGTGTTAAGAGTGTTAAGACCTTAAGGGTGAATTTGATACTACGTAGGTATGTTTTAGTATATTTTTAATGCATTGTGTTTCTTCTTCTCTCTATCATTAATAGGAACGAATTTTAGCTAAAACAGGTTTCATGAACGTTTATAATTAAGGGCGTAAGTATTACTCCCCATCTCTCATTTTACTAGGGTTGACTAAAAAAACCCTAAATAAGAGACGGTTTCACTATGTGCCCGCCATATTAAATGTATGGCCGCCAGAGCTCTTTTTACGTGTGTCGACCTTTACGTCTGTCCGTCTGTTCATCCGTCTGCGGCTTAGCTCAGTGACCCTTAGGTACTAGTATAGAAAGCTGTAATGGGGTATTTGACAAAATTGGGAATAATTTGTTTTTTCATAAGCAACAGATAAAAATCACGAAAATACACGGAAACTATCAATCTTTCATTTAAGTTTGCTATTTTAACATTTTTAAATTCTTAAAAGTAGCTATAAGGACGTCGTTTGATTGTGACGTCACAAGCAAGTAATCCCAACAAATTCCATACTAACGGACCGTTTTTGACGTTTCACAAAAAGAAGCGGATTTGACTTTTGTCAAGAACTGCATTCGGCATGGGTAAATCTCAGACCAAGAAAAAAAGACAGACGGAGCGTTACGAAAAGTCAGGCGAAGCCAAACCCCATACAAACAAAACCAAGCTACTTCAAGTTTAGCACACGCTCACGCACACATATACAAATAAAATTGCACAAAACTCTTCAGCACGTGTCGCAATGCTGTCAAGATCATTTATTTCGAGTTTTGTGCGATTTAATTTGTTTAGCGTGTGCTAAACTTATGGGGCTTGGTTGACAACCGGTTGGCTTCACTAGACTGTCCGTAACGCTCCGTCTGTATATTTTCTTGGTCTGAGGGGTAAATCAATCAATAACGCCGGCAAAACCTTTACCTTACCTAACCTTAACCTTTGTTATTTTAAAACCGTATATTAGAGCTAACCTTAAAACCTATCGCAAAACGATAACAATGCCGAGGAAATCAAAACTATCACATTATTTACTGTTGCACGGCAACGAACCGTCAAACGATATACGATGCTAGTTGTGTTCCAAATAGAAGCATTAACTCAAACTTGGGGTCGATACGAGTCATAAAATTAATTCTTGCATTTCAATGTCGAATTCTAATAGGTTAGGAAGCGGAATTGGCGCCATTTTAAGTTGTATGCGTAGTTTGGATTTGATGTTTTTAGTACCTAGTATTCCGATGTTATTACCCAAATGCCTAATAGAACAGTGAAGTTTCGCAATATCATAGAGACACGTTTCGTTAACTTCGCGTCGTGTTTAATAAGGGAACACACATGACATTAATGAACACATAATAGATTAAGTTGGGGCTTACCAGTAAAACGGTTCCTAGGCTTCTTTGCATACATAATTAACATGGTCCTATATAATCTTAAATAATAATCCTGGCAAAGTGTAAATAAGGGAAGCTTGATGTTTTCGGTATTATTCTAAAAGACATAAGGCTTGTAAGCCTTATTGAGGCTAGTTAGATTTGTGTAAAATTTTACCCTAATATTTATTTATTTATAGAATAATATGCTATTTGTAACAGAATAATAATAATGTATAGTTTTAATAGGTACTACTATTAATGAATACCATGTAGGTAGGTACCTGGTCTACTGAACTAAACTACTGTGACTTTTAGTTTACTATTAGTTATGTTGTTGTTAAAATCATTTCAATTCCATGTAATAAAGGTGTCTGGCAGCAATTTATCACATAGAGAACTAACTTCTTACACATTTTCAGTTCATTCAGTTCGTATTAGTATAAACCAAAGATAGAATAGGATAAGATGACCCGCAAAATCGCGTAGGAAACTGACTGAAAATAATCAAGAGTGAAATACGTGACTGTGACGACACTTCATTAAGTCGAATTATGTGTCACGCCTTTCCGGTCACGGCTTTGGTAATGACGGGGCTTAGTACGGTGCACTATCGCATGTACACCTAATATTTACTTAGTTCGATGTTTCGAGTAAGTTGCAACATCTTTGATCGCGTAGAATAACTAATAACATAACTCACTCTCTTGTAACATGTTTTTCTTATGTTGTGGTGCAATAAAGAATATATTATTATTATTATTATTATAACTAGGGAAAATATGAAGGTTAAACTCCACGAATTATAAAACCTTGTGTTACTTTAGCCAGCACGCGATACCTCAGCGAAGCTGTTAAAGCTATGGAGATTGATGTGCAATTACAGAGATGTAATTGTGTCAAAAAGTCCATATTATCAAAGTTGCAAGTACTCAATAAACTGGGAATGGAATGGTATATATGTGTTCAGATTGTGCAGAATTGCGAACAGGAAGAATCGCTTATGTACACAAATAATGACTGTGCACAATGGCGAATGTAGTGAAATACTATTGCGTGGAATTCCGATTGTACAGAATTGCGAACAGGAAGAATCGCTTATGTACACAAATAATGACTGTGCACAATGGCGAATGTGGTGAAATACTATTGTGTGGAATTCAGATTGTGCAGAATTGCGAACAGGAAGAATCGCTTATGTGCACAAATAACGACTGTGCACAATGGCGAATGTGGTTAAATGCTAATTGTGTGGAATTCAGATTGTGCAGAATTGCGAACAGGAAGAATCGATATTGGCATGAACATCGATTAATCCGTATATACCTAACTATATATATTTGTAATCATGTTCTCGAAATCGGCTCTAACGATTTCAATGAATTTTGGAATATACTCGTAGGGGTTTTAGAGGGCAAATTATCGATCTAACTAGGTGTCATGTCTGGGAAAATACGTTTTCTCCATATTTTCTCTTTTTTCACTCGAGCAGAGCTCGGTTGCCCATGGACTATGTTATACATGAATTTTTGACGACCACAGTGGCCTAGTTAGTAGTTGCCTTGTCTACGAAGCCGGAGGTCCCAGGTTCGAATCTCGGTAAAGCATGTCGTACCTATTCGTGTGATTAGCACGAATATTTTCGCCGTAGTCATGGATGCTTTTTATGTATTTAAGTAATTATTTAGCTATATAAGTCTATAATATATCGTCGTCTAGTACCCATAGTACTTACTACAAGCTTTGCTTAGTTTGTTACTAGGCCGATTTGTGTGGGGTCCATATCGGGTTGCACAATATTTGTAGCCATAAGGCCGATAGGCATAACTGCTTGTGTTCAAGTACAAATACAAATTATTTATTCTGCAAATAGGCAACAAGGGCACTTTTACATGTCGAACGGTAATTTAAATTAAAAATAATAATCTTACAATAAAATAATACTAATCTAACACAATAATAATTTAAAATTTGCAGATTAAAAACACACTAAATGTCACAAAGTGAATGAAAACAAAACAAAATATGACCATTATATTCGATAAGTATAAGGTCTGTGCATTAACAGAAAGTTAATGATAGTAATTCAGTATTCCAGAGATGTATAAGGTCTCTGAGTGTCCAAACACAATTAATAATTATTCAAATGTTCGTATAGATGTATACGGTCTCTAAGCGTCAAAACAAAACAATAACAAAAGGAACATTAATGTAATATTTTCAGTGATGTTCAGGGTCAATAAAAATAAAACGTGTCAAGATCGGAATGATGTCTCTCGTCAATACGATAATAATAAAATAACACTAGTATTGAAGTAGTTAGGTACTATGCCCTTGCAAGCATGAACAGTCCGGACTCCACAAACGAGTCATAATCGTGTCATAATCATCATCACGCATAAACGACAATAGTCATAAATTAGTTCGCATACATTTTTTAGCCTAAATATTTGAGAGCACAAATAGCAAATGTCATAAACTTATAGTATTATCAGTCGCCATTATAGGTTTGTGCATAATGTTTTCAAGTCATAGGTACTTATAAGAAAATTGGTAAAATTAAAGGTAAAAGTAAATTATCTCTTTGTAACCCAAACCTATAACAACAATTTTTTTAAACCAACGCATGGCATTTATTTTAACCTAACCTTAATCTAACCTAACCGCCAGTGTGTCGTCCTATTTCTGCTCTAAGGGACACAAGATAACTATAAACACAATAAAATACAATCGTTACGATTGTTTATTTTTTTGCTGCTGACGGCCTTGCCACCCGAGCTATGCTTTAAGCATATTGTGTTTATTTTCTAAGGATCACTCACCGCGTATAAATGTCTTTGGGCATAATTTATGCATCGCAATTCGTATGACTAAAAATAATTAAGATCTTCAGTATTATGACAAAAAGTTGTATGCTGATTAACATTATGGTTGAACAAAATATGACATAGTACAGTTATGACACTTATGCATCGCAATTCGTATGGCTAATAATAATTATGATCTTCAGTACTATGACTGGAACTTGTATGCTGATAAACATTATGGTTGAACAAAATATGACATAGTACAGTTATGACACTGAAAGTATTATGCGCAGAATTATTAATGACGAAAGACTTTATGCGCAACAAGTTAATGCGTAAAGTTGCATGGCTTTCAAAATTATGATGAGAGTCATTATGCGACTAGATGGACACCCATTTGTGTGAGATTGTCTCTCAATATTTATTTATTTATTTATTTATATCATGCGCGGAAGCAAGGCGGTACGCGGTACGTAGTCAGGAAGCACTTATTGAAATGTAGGTGGGTAGTAATCGTAAAGATAGTAGGTACCTAACCGCTGTGTCGGCTGGTAGTTCACATTGAAAGCAGATAACATACAGATACAACACCGCCTCCGCACCAGTAAGTCGGCTTACATGGGAGAACGATGTGGCTGGTTAGTTTCAAGTGAAATTATCTTATCCTGAACTCTACCCCGGCTTGCGGAGCATAAAGCTTACAACTTAACCGGTTGTTTAGGCAAATTACTAATGCGCTTAGTCAAAACAATATAAACAGACCCTGCATGTAGATTCTGACCCCTTAGCTCGAAACCTTGTATTCATCTCGGATAGTACACCTAGTCAATGCAAGATGTAACTAAAATATAAAATGAGAGCCTTAAAAGGTAAGATCTAGGCTGGCCCTAACACTAAGCCGACAATGTTTACCTAAACCTAAACCGCGGGTAAATAAATAATAAACGAGGGGATAATGAATACACATACCAATTTTAGTAAGTTTACACAGTACACATGCATAATACACGTACCAATTTTAGTAAGTATTGCGTAGAAATTAAAATAGCTATAAATATATGTTTAAGTGTGGGCATACTATAACAAATATTAAGTTAAATAAAAGTTTTTTAGTCCACGAATAGTGACATGTTGTTAAACTCGGTCCTGCCAACGTCATCGTACTTCATACCGTTTCATTCTACTGAAAATCACATTAAGCGCGCCACGCCAACGCTTGAGCAGTCTGAATGCGTGTGAAATGAAGCCCATGTATTTTTTTTATATACGTTCACTACCATAATTATACAATACGGAACAACACAAAAAAATGTATTACATGTCGCAATTGAAACTGAGATTAAAGTACGCTTTCGTTTCAAAAAGTCCTTCCGTGATGTTTTTGTATTGGAGCTACGCCTATACAAGTTTGCGAACAAAGAAGTACCTATTCATTATTCAAAAAAACGAACATAATTCATATTTTGTTGCATAATAATCATGTCGTACATTAATCATAATACTCCTCGGCGAGGCATAGATAATTTAAGAGACCTATAATGTCATTTGTTTTGCTTAGCGTTATTATCTTTTTGTTATTTTTAGAGTCAAGTTTATTAAACAAATCGTTCTGACATTTCACAATTACTCTCGTAATAAAAACCATGTAATATCCAGCTTGATAAATAATGAAGTTAATAAATTTGATCTTATCATTTGGAGTGTTGAATTAAATGAAGAATTCTTGATCATGGTAGTATTTTATGTAATGCAACGGTTGCACAAGAAGGGTCTTAAAACGCGACTGGTGCGTGTTGCAATAAAAACCTTAGCCACGAAGGTTTTTAGACCAGAGGGGGTAAGCAGCTAGGAAGTTAAAATTTTCACTTTTGTCGCCATAACAACAAATACTAAAAACGAAATAAAATAAATATTTACGTGGGGCTCCCATACAACAAACGTTTTTTTTTCTGTTTTTATAGATATTGGTACCTTGGCCGGTTTTTTAACGTTTATACTACCGGCCAGTAAAGTGTGTTCGTACAACAACTAGATTAGTGTTCTCCCGTTAGCAACCTCAGAAGTCAACCGACTGATGGCGAAGAACTGAGTATAGTCAATATTGATTAAAACGAAGGGCTATATAGGATCATCGTAGTCCGTATTTTAGCGAACTAACTATAACATTAGGTCATTCAGAATACCCGTCAAGCTGTTGATGCCAAGTGTTGTTATGTGGGCTGAAATGTTATTGCCTTGGCCCAGCGCCATGTTTCTTGGTAACTGGCGAAGAGCTGGCGAATGGGTTTTTCGAAGTTCGCTGTAAATTGTTCTTTTTAATCTGCGTGTTAAGAGTGTTAAGACCTTAAGGGTGAATTTGATACTACGTAGGTATGTTTTAGTATATTTTTAATGCATTGTGTTTCTTCTTCTCTCTATCATTAATAGGAACGAATTTTAGCTAAAACAGGTTTCATGAACGTTTATAATTAAGGGCGTAAGTATTACTCCCCATCTCTCATTTTACTAGGGTTGACTAAAAAAACCCTAAATAAGAGACGGTTTCACTATGTGCCCGCCATATTAAATGTATGGCCGCCAGAGCTCTTTTTACGTGTGTCGACCTTTACGTCTGTCCGTCTGTTCATCCGTCTGCGGCTTAGCTCAGTGACCCTTAGGTACTAGTATAGAAAGCTGTAATGGGGTATTTGACAAAATTGGGAATAATTTGTTTTTTCATAAGCAACAGATAAAAATCACGAAAATACACGGAAACTATCAATCTTTCATTTAAGTTTGCTATTTTAACATTTTTAAATTCTTAAAAGTAGCTATAAGGACGTCGTTTGATTGTGACGTCACAAGCAAGTAATCCCAACAAATTCCATACTAACGGACCGTTTTTGACGTTTCACAAAAAGAAGCGGATTTGACTTTTGTCAAGAACTGCATTCGGCATGGGTAAATCTCAGACCAAGAAAAAAAGACAGACGGAGCGTTACGAAAAGTCAGGCGAAGCCAAACCCCATACAAACAAAACCAAGCTACTTCAAGTTTAGCACACGCTCACGCACACATATACAAATAAAATTGCACAAAACTCTTCAGCACGTGTCGCAATGCTGTCAAGATCATTTATTTCGAGTTTTGTGCGATTTAATTTGTTTAGCGTGTGCTAAACTTATGGGGCTTGGTTGACAACCGGTTGGCTTCACTAGACTGTCCGTAACGCTCCGTCTGTATATTTTCTTGGTCTGAGGGGTAAATCAATCAATAACGCCGGCAAAACCTTTACCTTACCTAACCTTAACCTTTGTTATTTTAAAACCGTATATTAGAGCTAACCTTAAAACCTATCGCAAAACGATAACAATGCCGAGGAAATCAAAACTATCACATTATTTACTGTTGCACGGCAACGAACCGTCAAACGATATACGATGCTAGTTGTGTTCCAAATAGAAGCATTAACTCAAACTTGGGGTCGATACGAGTCATAAAATTAATTCTTGCATTTCAATGTCGAATTCTAATAGGTTAGGAAGCGGAATTGGCGCCATTTTAAGTTGTATGCGTAGTTTGGATTTGATGTTTTTAGTACCTAGTATTCCGATGTTATTACCCAAATGCCTAATAGAACAGTGAAGTTTCGCAATATCATAGAGACACGTTTCGTTAACTTCGCGTCGTGTTTAATAAGGGAACACACATGACATTAATGAACACATAATAGATTAAGTTGGGGCTTACCAGTAAAACGGTTCCTAGGCTTCTTTGCATACATAATTAACATGGTCCTATATAATCTTAAATAATAATCCTGGCAAAGTGTAAATAAGGGAAGCTTGATGTTTTCGGTATTATTCTAAAAGACATAAGGCTTGTAAGCCTTATTGAGGCTAGTTAGATTTGTGTAAAATTTTACCCTAATATTTATTTATTTATAGAATAATATGCTATTTGTAACAGAATAATAATAATGTATAGTTTTAATAGGTACTACTATTAATGAATACCATGTAGGTAGGTACCTGGTCTACTGAACTAAACTACTGTGACTTTTAGTTTACTATTAGTTATGTTGTTGTTAAAATCATTTCAATTCCATGTAATAAAGGTGTCTGGCAGCAATTTATCACATAGAGAACTAACTTCTTACACATTTTCAGTTCATTCAGTTCGTATTAGTATAAACCAAAGATAGAATAGGATAAGATGACCCGCAAAATCGCGTAGGAAACTGACTGAAAATAATCAAGAGTGAAATACGTGACTGTGACGACACTTCATTAAGTCGAATTATGTGTCACGCCTTTCCGGTCACGGCTTTGGTAATGACGGGGCTTAGTACGGTGCACTATCGCATGTACACCTAATATTTACTTAGTTCGATGTTTCGAGTAAGTTGCAACATCTTTGATCGCGTAGAATAACTAATAACATAACTCACTCTCTTGTAACATGTTTTTCTTATGTTGTGGTGCAATAAAGAATATATTATTATTATTATTATTATAACTAGGGAAAATATGAAGGTTAAACTCCACGAATTATAAAACCTTGTGTTACTTTAGCCAGCACGCGATACCTCAGCGAAGCTGTTAAAGCTATGGAGATTGATGTGCAATTACAGAGATGTAATTGTGTCAAAAAGTCCATATTATCAAAGTTGCAAGTACTCAATAAACTGGGAATGGAATGGTATATATGTGTTCAGATTGTGCAGAATTGCGAACAGGAAGAATCGCTTATGTACACAAATAATGACTGTGCACAATGGCGAATGTAGTGAAATACTATTGCGTGGAATTCCGATTGTACAGAATTGCGAACAGGAAGAATCGCTTATGTACACAAATAATGACTGTGCACAATGGCGAATGTGGTGAAATACTATTGTGTGGAATTCAGATTGTGCAGAATTGCGAACAGGAAGAATCGCTTATGTGCACAAATAACGACTGTGCACAATGGCGAATGTGGTTAAATGCTAATTGTGTGGAATTCAGATTGTGCAGAATTGCGAACAGGAAGAATCGATATTGGCATGAACATCGATTAATCCGTATATACCTAACTATATATATTTGTAATCATGTTCTCGAAATCGGCTCTAACGATTTCAATGAATTTTGGAATATACTCGTAGGGGTTTTAGAGGGCAAATTATCGATCTAACTAGGTGTCATGTCTGGGAAAATACGTTTTCTCCATATTTTCTCTTTTTTCACTCGAGCAGAGCTCGGTTGCCCATGGACTATGTTATACATGAATTTTTGACGACCACAGTGGCCTAGTTAGTAGTTGCCTTGTCTACGAAGCCGGAGGTCCCAGGTTCGAATCTCGGTAAAGCATGTCGTACCTATTCGTGTGATTAGCACGAATATTTTCGCCGTAGTCATGGATGCTTTTTATGTATTTAAGTAATTATTTAGCTATATAAGTCTATAATATATCGTCGTCTAGTACCCATAGTACTTACTACAAGCTTTGCTTAGTTTGTTACTAGGCCGATTTGTGTGGGGTCCATATCGGGTTGCACAATATTTGTAGCCATAAGGCCGATAGGCATAACTGCTTGTGTTCAAGTACAAATACAAATTATTTATTCTGCAAATAGGCAACAAGGGCACTTTTACATGTCGAACGGTAATTTAAATTAAAAATAATAATCTTACAATAAAATAATACTAATCTAACACAATAATAATTTAAAATTTGCAGATTAAAAACACACTAAATGTCACAAAGTGAATGAAAACAAAACAAAATATGACCATTATATTCGATAAGTATAAGGTCTGTGCATTAACAGAAAGTTAATGATAGTAATTCAGTATTCCAGAGATGTATAAGGTCTCTGAGTGTCCAAACACAATTAATAATTATTCAAATGTTCGTATAGATGTATACGGTCTCTAAGCGTCAAAACAAAACAATAACAAAAGGAACATTAATGTAATATTTTCAGTGATGTTCAGGGTCAATAAAAATAAAACGTGTCAAGATCGGAATGATGTCTCTCGTCAATACGATAATAATAAAATAACACTAGTATTGAAGTAGTTAGGTACTATGCCCTTGCAAGCATGAACAGTCCGGACTCCACAAACGAGTCATAATCGTGTCATAATCATCATCACGCATAAACGACAATAGTCATAAATTAGTTCGCATACATTTTTTAGCCTAAATATTTGAGAGCACAAATAGCAAATGTCATAAACTTATAGTATTATCAGTCGCCATTATAGGTTTGTGCATAATGTTTTCAAGTCATAGGTACTTATAAGAAAATTGGTAAAATTAAAGGTAAAAGTAAATTATCTCTTTGTAACCCAAACCTATAACAACAATTTTTTTAAACCAACGCATGGCATTTATTTTAACCTAACCTTAATCTAACCTAACCGCCAGTGTGTCGTCCTATTTCTGCTCTAAGGGACACAAGATAACTATAAACACAATAAAATACAATCGTTACGATTGTTTATTTTTTTGCTGCTGACGGCCTTGCCACCCGAGCTATGCTTTAAGCATATTGTGTTTATTTTCTAAGGATCACTCACCGCGTATAAATGTCTTTGGGCATAATTTATGCATCGCAATTCGTATGACTAAAAATAATTAAGATCTTCAGTATTATGACAAAAAGTTGTATGCTGATTAACATTATGGTTGAACAAAATATGACATAGTACAGTTATGACACTTATGCATCGCAATTCGTATGGCTAATAATAATTATGATCTTCAGTACTATGACTGGAACTTGTATGCTGATAAACATTATGGTTGAACAAAATATGACATAGTACAGTTATGACACTGAAAGTATTATGCGCAGAATTATTAATGACGAAAGACTTTATGCGCAACAAGTTAATGCGTAAAGTTGCATGGCTTTCAAAATTATGATGAGAGTCATTATGCGACTAGATGGACACCCATTTGTGTGAGATTGTCTCTCAATATTTATTTATTTATTTATTTATATCATGCGCGGAAGCAAGGCGGTACGCGGTACGTAGTCAGGAAGCACTTATTGAAATGTAGGTGGGTAGTAATCGTAAAGATAGTAGGTACCTAACCGCTGTGTCGGCTGGTAGTTCACATTGAAAGCAGATAACATACAGATACAACACCGCCTCCGCACCAGTAAGTCGGCTTACATGGGAGAACGATGTGGCTGGTTAGTTTCAAGTGAAATTATCTTATCCTGAACTCTACCCCGGCTTGCGGAGCATAAAGCTTACAACTTAACCGGTTGTTTAGGCAAATTACTAATGCGCTTAGTCAAAACAATATAAACAGACCCTGCATGTAGATTCTGACCCCTTAGCTCGAAACCTTGTATTCATCTCGGATAGTACACCTAGTCAATGCAAGATGTAACTAAAATATAAAATGAGAGCCTTAAAAGGTAAGATCTAGGCTGGCCCTAACACTAAGCCGACAATGTTTACCTAAACCTAAACCGCGGGTAAATAAATAATAAACGAGGGGATAATGAATACACATACCAATTTTAGTAAGTTTACACAGTACACATGCATAATACACGTACCAATTTTAGTAAGTATTGCGTAGAAATTAAAATAGCTATAAATATATGTTTAAGTGTGGGCATACTATAACAAATATTAAGTTAAATAAAAGTTTTTTAGTCCACGAATAGTGACATGTTGTTAAACTCGGTCCTGCCAACGTCATCGTACTTCATACCGTTTCATTCTACTGAAAATCACATTAAGCGCGCCACGCCAACGCTTGAGCAGTCTGAATGCGTGTGAAATGAAGCCCACGTCAGAGGGCTGTATTTGTTCCCTCTACTGTTGCTGTGCACTGAACGTGCACAATAGCGAATAGATACACAGAAAGTCCTATAGGGTTTTTGAACAGTTGTGTAGCCGTAAGTTCCATTTACTGAAAAATCCGTTACAGTTACAAAAAGGAGTTACAGACAGGTAGCCATCTGTCAATGCTTTTTGATGTCACTGGCGATTTTTCAGTTGGCGTTAACTACCCTGTGTCCTCAAACGGATAGACCATGTAACTTATATTCGTGGTGCTTAATACACTGCGTTACGTGATCGATCTGAAGGGTTGATCAAGTTACTTTTGAACCGGACGTTACGACAACTCAACTGTCATTTTCCCATACAAAAAGTGACATGTAGATCTACGTGACGTTCGTACAATTGTTTATACGTTACGTGATCGAACTGCTGATAGTACAAAAGTGGTGTAATGTTCTAAAGTTTAGAAAATAAATACAAAATCAGAAAAATGAATAAATCTTGGCATTCATGTGCACGCAGATTGTCAATGTCGATGTTATAAAAAACGGGGGCGCTTTGTTTCACCTATTTTTTTAAGTCCTATTATTGGAAGTCCGAAAATGTTCGTCTTAAAATTTTACGCCATAATAATCGTTAGTCCTAATAATTCTTGATCCTAACGATCGTAAGTCATAACCATTCGAAGTCATAATGACAGTAATCATAAGTTTCACAGGTCCTAATTTTAATTTTCCTAATTTTTTCGTCATAACACTCACTTGCCCGTTTTATTTCAATTCATAATGACACTAGTCATACATTTTTTAATCCTAAATTTGTTTTTCATAATATTTCTCATCATAAATGTTACTTGGCGTTATTGAAGTAAATAAACGTGTAGTTTTTTATCGCTAGGTACAAGACGAGGTCACAAGACTCTAGCTAGACGTCTCTACATCGACACATCGACTCTACATTGACTCTACATCGACTCTACATCGACTCTACATATCGACTCTACATTGACTCTACATCGACTCTACATATAGACTCTACATCGACTCTACATATCGACTACTTCGACTCTACATGGACTCTACATATTGACTCTACATCGACTCTACATTAACTCTACATCGACTCTACATATAGACTCTACATTGATTCTACATATTCGCTCTACATCGACTCTACAGACTCTAGCCGCCTGTCTGTGCGGACGTAGCCTAAGGCTGGTCCGTGTAGGTACGACGACGAGCGAAGCGAGGAGGAGTGTTAGTTGTACTGCGACCCTACGCGCGCGAGCCGAGCGAGCGAAGCGAGCGTGCCGCGGCAGCGGCCGGCGAAGCGCCAGAACCGATTTTTTTTTTCAATTTACTTAGCGAAAGCTTTTATTCATTAGGAAAACAAAATTAGGAGTTAAAGTATGTTCTTAGTTATGACATTAGGACTAACAAAATTATGATGTATGTCCGTTATGAAGAAAAATGTTATGATTAACAAAATTATGACTTCAAGCAAGTTCTTAGTAATGAAATTAGGAAGAAAATTTTTAGGACAATTGATCCTTATGACTTCCAATGATAGTGACAGAAATTTAGGAACAAAAAAGTTAGGACGTAAAAAATTAGGACTAGCGATGATTATGACTACAATACGTTAGTACAAAAAAAATTAGGATCACGAATTTTATGGCAGCCAATATGGACCCTAAAAAAACATATAAGGCGCAAGGGACTAAAGAAATACTGTTGGACGAGACTAATAATATCATTCGATTACAGATAAAGTGAAGAAAGTTTTTTCCATGCCAAAGCCCTTGCAAAAATTAAGTATTATATTATAACAAGGATTGACTTGCAACTAGCCAGTGGAAATAGTTATTTGTTATGCAAGGCTGCAAAGTTGTTGTTTGGCGCAAGTGCTTAGTATTGAAAGCCGAGCTAGCGAAGGATTGTATAATTGAACCATGAGCGAAGCGAATGGTTCAAAAGTACAATCCTGAGCATAGTGAGGCTTTCAAGGCACGAGACGCCGAACAATTTTGCTGCTGAGCGAAACACACAAGTTTTCACCTCACCACCGCGAGGAAAATTGTAGGTAAGTAAATGTAATGGAAGTAATTTGGACCTTATACTCATTTTCAATAAAGGTTTGTTTACATCTCATCAAGATCTAGCATTTTATAATTATCAAATGTAACATAAATATTTTTGCATCTTTAAATAACCTCACGCTTACCTACATTAAAAAAGTCAAAGTATTGTTGGGTACTCACGGTTTAAACTAAGACTCAAATACGCTTATTTCACTTTTTCCCCTAACTTAACAGGCATCAAAATTCATATATGTATATATTCTGCACTAAAATCTATAAATAACCACCATTATTTTAGTTTTACCGTCTGTGGTTTTAGAACAAAACAAAATTAAATGTATATGAGCTTTTTTTAAATTAACTTTTCAAACGGTGCGTTCCAAATTCGGAAAAAGCGAAATTTTTAGAAAAATAAAACGACATTTTAAAATTATTTATTCGTATTTTATCCTTATAAGTCAGTCTAAATGTTAATATTTCGTATGTACCTACTTAATTAAGAGAGAATAAGTATTATTAATTTTATTTTATCAAAATAATAACAATTTATTATTGGCATAACACCATCAGTTTCTGAACGCACCTTTCATTCTGTATAGAAAAAAGTTAGGTCTCGCGATCGACCGTCACGTTCCAAATTCAAAAACTCTTTCCACGCTAGCGGATAAAATGGACTTTTGGGCGCAGATTTTGAGCGATAAAGCAAGCTTTTTCGAGCCGGTGAGGTGAAAAAGATTTTTACCATACCTGTACAGTATAACATATTTTCAAGGCAAAACATGAGCTAGATTAACAATATCATTATACTAGTGGGTCTGTGACCGTAGAACTGGTGAACCTGTATTTTTTCATTTATTATTACCTGAATCGATTAAAAAAACCTATATGATCACACGAGAATCTGTTAAGCAATGCTACTTGTAGAAGAGAACAGCAGACTGACGAAAGCATTCGGACCTAAGCTGAAGCAGACAATTTCGTTGCTTCCCTCGTTGCTTCAATTACATAACTGAATTTCAGTCTTACGTTAGACGCTTCGAAGTGGGAACTCGTGTTGCTGTTCGGTTCAATTAATCATGGTTATGGATTTTGTAGTTGTAAGCTATGTGAGGCACGAGGTGAGATTGTTTATGCGGCTTTCAAACAAACTGTGAACCGCGGTAATGAGTGTCAAGTGGTTGCGACACGGCGTCGCGGAATACACCGGATCAGTTTTCTATGGAAATGTGCCGTGAATTGAGACACCCGTTGCATGTGTTGCTTCGCGTCGTATCGTGGAACTGTTAATTAGTTTTAGAATGTAGTGTTCAGACGACAAGTCAACTTATTGCTAGGATTTATTGTTGCTCCGCTGATTTTTTTTAAGTAGCAAAACTCGCATACTTAAGTAAAACTTCACGTGTCGAAGCGACCTAATATTGTAAAGAAAGCAATTAGCGATTCGGTTAATTTGCTGTGAGGTTGTTCAATAAAAAAATATTGTAAAGAAAAAAAATGTACACAGAATACACAAAGTATACAAAGAATTTTATTATTTATGATCTTAATCTCCATTAAGTTTCCATTCATAGATCTCTTTCTTTTATTACGGACACCTACAACCCAATCTTGAACTTATTGGTATATTTCTCCCCTATAATGTATTTTCTGGATATTATTTACTTTTAAAATAATATCGCCTCCTCGCCTTCGGCTGAGCCTTTCTGAAACTCCTATTGAATATGAAATCTAATATTATATTCGGGCGGGCCTTGAGTCTACTTTTCGTCATTTCAATCCCGTAATCTACTTTCAAACTTTAGGCAGGTATAGGGAAGCAAAACGATCACAAATGGACAGAAAACCGACTGACAGGGAACAAAGGCACGGCTTAGCTATATATATATATATATATATATATATATATATATCTTTTATTATCTGACACCAGATTTTGTAAAAGTTGACCGAGCATGTATGAGTTCCTTGACAAGCCGACAAAGCAGTGCGGCAATACGGTGCGAAGGACATATTTCTATTTATATTTTACCTTAAGGCTAAGCGGAACAGATGGTGAAATTTATGGAATAATGCGGCCCTCTTATCCTTCTTGACCCGCAATATTCAAACGTATATCGATATTACATTACACCTCAGTTGCTGCAAAATTTGATGGCTTTAGGTATAAACAAGTAAAGTAGTAGTAGTAAAGTAGGTAGTGAGTATTATAAATAATTTAAGTATTATTTTCTTTACTCCCCATTGATAAAAAAACAGAGCCAAATGGCGACGCATTGCAAAGGCTGTGGTGGCGCATAAATCGACCGTGACATGACCACAACCAATCTGTCAAGAGACACGACTAAGAAGAGAAGAGTTAATCTATTATTTAAGTAGGCGGAGGTTAAACACCCACCTTTGTTTTATTTTTTCTATAAATAAATTTTAAGCAATCTTGTAAATCACAGAAACAATCATAAAGTAAAGAATCTCTATTATTTCATAATTTGGTCAGAACGGCGCGGCGTTTCAAAGAACGCGATATTTGCCAATAAGCCGTGTATTGCTTAAGACTTGCTTAAGAGCCTTTCAGATATTTTTGAACCTTCATATATTTATCAAATTGACTGTACGTTACTTAAAATACATCATTATCATGACTCCATGGCAAGGTCAAGGTCAGAGGCGCCCGCTGGATGCTGGTGGCGCACGACTTTGGCAGTCTTTGGGGGAGGCTTATGTCCAGTATAGTGGACGTCTTTCGGCTGATATCATGATGGTGAATAGCATGAAATACAAGGCAAACTCCATGATATCACGATAAGTTCGTAAGATTTGCCATCTGTGTCAAAATACCCACTTTGTTTTATTTCATATTGAAAAGCTTTAACGTTTCACACGGCATATTCCGAAGCGCGGTAAAAGCGAATGGCACGTGGCGCGCTTTTTACGCTACGAAAGCTAATGGGAAGTTAAATGAGCTTGAAAACAGATTTAATTGCACTTAAGTAATTCAACAATAAATTAAAAAACAGAGTAAGTACCTACAACTTCACAATGTAGTTATGGAAACTTCTATGAGTACTTCTTAACTAATATGATAAAAAGGTCTGTATAGCCTTTGTAAGTTTGTATGTAATGATAATCTCTTGAAACGCTAATCCTATTTCAAAAATTCTTTCACCTGCGTGTAGAATCGACTTTCTGGTTGGTTTTAGGTTATAGTTTATCCTGCGGGTTTGGTATCATCGTTTAACACACCACATATTAGATCCCCGACGAATACTTGGGATTATTGGAGTTAGACGAACTGCATCAAAGTCCATTTTAAAAAGCAACTCTATCGTCCATGGCAGAAGATTCCAGTTCCAATGACAGGTTTATAAAAAGTCGGCCACATGAAATAATACCAACCGTACCAGGCGCGTGTCATGTGGAAACAGGGTACTACTAGGTAAATGCAATTTGTTACTGGTTTTATTCGTTGTGTTTTACGCGTACCTACTATAGAATCCATACTGTAATATTTTAAATGCGAAAGTGTGTCTGTCTGTCTGTCTGTTACCTCTTCACGCTTAAACCGCTGAACCAATTTAGGTGAAATTTGGTATAACGATTGTTTGAGTCCCGGGGAAGGCCATAGGATAGTTTTTATCCCCGAAATCATATCCTAAGGGGGTGAAATGGGGGGGGGGGGGGTGAAAGTTTGTAAGGAGCTGCGATATAAACGAGTTCCACGCAGACGGGGTTGCGGGCAGAAGCTAGTAGTTTTATAAAATAAGAAATAAAAAATCGTAAAGTGACGTGTCCTTGACGGGCAACATAATTCAATACATTAGGTATTGAATTATGTGTGAGTAATTATTATGAGTGTTCATCGTACTCAAAGGTTTTTTGTACAGTCATATGAAAAATACCTGTTGAAATAAGAATGACAAGTCTGCGCTTCTTTCGTGAAACGTCAAAGCGTCAAAACGCTTTATTCGAATTAAATACTTTATGTCAGTAAATACATATTATCATCATGATCACTTATTTCGGACTAATAATTTGTTAAAAAATGTCATGTAGATCTGATATGGCATATCATGAGATAACGTCATGTTTGGAAATGTCTTACTTACGTACTTATGTCGCTGATTGCTCAGGACCGAAAAATACTAGAGTTTCATGAATATCGGTGTCACAAATTAACAAGTAACTCGATAGTCTATGCGTTTGTTCTCTAAAGTGCCAAAAAGGAACAAACATACACAGATTGGTAAACACCCCTTTGCGTCGCGCAGTTGGGTAAAAATGTCAACACGAGAGACAAATACCTGGTCATACATTTTCCGAGTCATGTAAAATCCCGTAAAGGTTTTCTAATGTAGCGTTGCATTTCAAAAAATTAAATTATATCGTTTAAACAACGGAATCGACCGCTGCAGAAGAAAGTTGAAGTGCTTTCAGTACCTTTGCAACACCAACACGCATCGCAATTCTCACTGTTATAAATCCTGTTTCGACAACAAATCGCGCGGTAAATCAAAATCAACCGCCAATTATATCTAGAGTGGCAGGAATGATGGATTTGACAGCATTTGTCACAGACCGAGTCGGCTCAAATTGTGTAGTACTTTCAAAATACGATAACAGCGTAAATATTACGCTGACGTCACAGATCAATGATCTTTGTTCTTATATCATGATCAGCTAATCTCAAAACTCAAACCTTGGGAATACTAAATTAGCAAAATCGCATTTTGCTTAGTGTTTTATATTATGCTTATTCGAGTTGACCCCGTATGGAGGTAGGAGCGTCGTCTCGTTCTATCACACGGTGTCAGCCAGTGACCGACACTCAATCTTGTCACTTATCGTGTGATAAGGCCCACCATGCTACGGGGTCTGCTTGCTGAAAAAATATTTTTGCTACATTAGCAGCATAAATACATATTGTGCATTTCAAGTGAAAAATCCTAGGGAGAAATTTAACGGAAAATAATGAAAGCTAAACGCTTAGTCCGAAAGTTGAAATAATACTTCTCCAATAATTGAGATTAATCCCAGCAGTTACAAACCAATTTAGCCACCAGCATGAGAGCGAAACGTTGAAAAATATCTCACTTCATTACAGCATTTTCATGATGAAAATTGATCGGCTAAGTACTTATTAATTATCTCTAGAAAGAGATCATACTGTTTAAGACAGAAGTCTTAAACAGTATGAGCGAGCATTGTTTCAGTCGCAATATAAACTCAAATAGCACTAATGTTCATTTGTTTGTTCATAATGTACCTCGAACGTGTTCATTTACTATGATTGTCGCCGCAGACAGGAAACCTTAGGTACGTTTGTATTAACACTTTCACTGCCAGGAACCCGCCTAGCGGGTGCCTACGCCGTAGTTGCTTTCCGCTACACGAGGAAAACCACGGGGTCGACTACGACAGTAGCGCGTGACACATGAAACAATATATGAAGTCATGTTTTGAAATTCGTATAGGCACCGAACCTTTTAACCGCTGAACGTCAAATAAGTTAGCGCCTATTATCATTATAAAAATAAATAAATTGAAGAAGTCAATTAATGTAATGTGCCTGTGATACTGATTACTTTGTCACTTTGTCCGATATTTCACGATATCAGTTAAATTACTAAATAAACGTTTGTCAAATTGCAAGTGCGACTGTCACTAGTAACTTTATTTTACAAATAGAAATATAACAAGCGGAATGAGGGTGCGATAAATAAAAATAACCGCTATTGGACTCCGCGGCCACACCGAACGCCGCAACGAGTTTATTTTAATTAACTCGCGTTGATTGGCAGTAGATAGTTTTCTACCCTGGGACCTATTAGTCACAAGGGTTTGATGACTGTATGCAACATCCGACCAATAGGTTCTGGCACACAGTTTCTCCCGCTGTATTTATTTATGGGAGAATAGCGGAGGAAATGTATTTGTGCATGATAGGGTTACGTGTTTTTATTCTGGAATTGGTAACCAAAACGATTTCGTCTTAATATTATTTCCCATCGCATTTTGAATTAATGAAAATGTCTTGATAAAGGTGGACCGCTCCAACAATCCGAATGGAATAGCGTAGTGCCGCGCCAAGATGACCACCACAACTTACGAGAATGCACAGCTTAAAAGTGAGCATAGGTATCCTGCTGTTTCGGCAAAATATTTTTCGCCAAATTTCACTTCCCACAAAACTTATGGCAGTAGTTTCATTTCCCAAACGAACAAATAGCACATTTTTGTTTCGCATTTTGTTCATTTGGTCAAAATATCATTTGGCATAATTTTGCTTTGTCAAATGTTATTAAGACAAAAGTTTATTAAGCACTTTGTTCGGGCTAATATTGTTTTCCAAACAAAACATTTGTTCAAATTTTCATTTCGCACATTAGGTACTAAGGTGGAAAAAAATGGCTTTTCATAAGCGAACTCTGTTTTTGGTCGGTTAGGTTAGGGTTCACTTGTGTCCCTCAGACCAGAAATAGACACCCCGCGTGGCGGGGTGGCGTCGATTCGCTGGAGACTCTCGATGAAAAGGACGAAACCGACTCGGGGCTTGCTTGCATGCATGCTGCTTATTTGGATTATAATATATTGTTACCTAAGTACCTATAGTACAAAAGAACAAACTTACCTGTAAATTATTTACTTTTGTCTTTTACAAACTACCCGCTTAGCAAAATTATGTAATCTCACTCAAATAGATTTCGTATGCACTACACAATTAGGATCTAAATCATATGCCATGCAATAATTTGGAAAAAGAATGTTATGCTAAATAATACGTTTGACCAAATGAAACTTGACCATGTAAAACTTTGCCAAACAATAATTTGCGAAGTAATATTTTGCCATAGGAGATATTGCCAAGTGATATAATGCGAAACAATAATTTGACTAGTATTTTTTTGCCAAATGATCATTTGGGAAACATTTTTTGGGAAGTGACACTTTGGGAAATGATTTTAGCCCATACAATAGAGAACCGTGAGCATAAAATCTTTAATATTCATTTGCCTTCGTGTGACGTAGTTTTTATTAAATTTTACCAAAATACTCCTCTACAACACACATCTTCCAAGCAAAGATATACTGAGATATATGTTGTTGCGATCGAGGCGGAACCAAGAGATCCAGAAACAGATAATTTGAAAGTAGGTACTAATTATTATCAGAGCTATATAAAATTGAAAATTCAATAACATCAGACAAAGAAGAGGCAATTCCAATTTCTTTACTAAAAGCAAGCAGGAAGATACTATAAAAACCGGCCAAGTGCGTGTCGGAGCTTTGTTACATCGACACGCGACAAGTAAATGGTGCAGTTGCGTCAACCGAATTTGTCCGAAAGTTGGCCTTTCCATTTCAAGTACATTTTTAGTTGGTTAGGTAATAGTCGAACCTACTCGGTAACTACAACAAATTTGGGCTTTAAAGCCAAATAGTACACAAATGGACCAAAGTTGAATAATGGTTCTTATAGACTCATAATATTTTTGAACAAGCTATACGAGAAAAAAATACATCCCCAATTTACATGTAGGGGAGGTACATTAAAAAAAAACTACCATTTTGTTGACGTGACATTCATAATGTGATTGACAGAAATGCCGAATAACATTTTACATATTATTGAGAGAGTTCCTATAGTGTCTTACTGTTCATATATATCCTGTTATGTTTTTACTATTAGAATTCCAGTGCAATTATTAATTGAATTACAAATTAAAATAATCAGGGCGAATATTAAAGCTAGATCCAATTTATGTGTGATTAATAAATTCGTTTGTAATTAGGTGTCCTCACCCATTTGGCATTTGCTGAACAGACGGGCTAATCGACGCGGAAAATTAACTAGCAATATGGCTCGATTGGGTGATACAATTTCTTTCATAAAGATAAAAAAATACGCCAAGGAATGGATGGTATACTAAGAAGGTAAACAGGCTATATTGCTTTGATTAGTTTGAGTATGATCAATGAATCAACTAGGGCGGGCGCTGGCGCTACCAAGAAATAAAAAAAACTTTTACTATAAAATTTCAAAGGGAAAAGACTGCTAACCGAAGCGATGTTCACCTTCTATGACGAGAAGCCGTGCGTACTTTTTACTTACCCAATATTTCATTAAAGTTTATCTGGCAAAGTAATCACCTTCCGATGGATTCCTTAAAAGTTTTCCCTTAATCTGGGACATCGCAGAAAAGAATACGCTGCAGGGAACGTCAATATTTGAGCAAACGCTAATAAAACACGTGTATATTTAACATTTCAAGCCGTAATAAAACATGTTTTCGAGAAATAAGAAAATCCGGACGTATTCGTAAATTGGTGTTTTTTTCTTTGCTTGAATTGGTACAATAAAATACTCCATGCAAGGTCAAAAGAAATCCAAGTAATTTAGCATAGGCTTTTTATTCTATCTAAGTAATCATAAGTTTATAAGGAGTAAAAAATCTTATAAAAAGATATAATAATAAAATCAATATTTGGGGACAATCTTACACAAATGGCACTTATCTCAAACTAAGCAAAGCTTGTACTAAACGACGACATACATAGGTACTTATAGATAAATAAATAATTAAATGTATAGAAAACATCCATGACTCAGGAACAATCATCTGTGCTCATCACACAAATAAATGCTCTTGCCTGGATTTCAACCCGGACCTCCGGCTTCGTAGGCAGAGTCACTACACACTAGGCTACCAGAGGTCGTTATATGTACAGAACTTACACTCTATACACCCTACACTAGTTCTATTATTTTACAAGCCTTTTAAATTCATGGTCAGGAATACGCTGTGTAGCTATTCTTTAAACCGTAAAGGTAGATATCCAAACCAATCAAAAAAAATCGTCCACAGATCCATTTTATCGTTTTAGTTATTATGACGCTCGAGGAAAAAAAAATGCAAAAGAACAATTTGGTATTTGGTCTTAAATATTATGACGGATTAGTTTTCCCAGTTTACACATTCCAAGATGAATCGATAGGAAATTGATCTTTGTCTCTTTTCGGAATGAAAACTACTTACTTAAAGTTTTCATAAAATTCTTTAAACTCTGGTGACAAGTTTAGAAGAGTAGCTACTACAATCTAGCCAGTTCGATGACGATGACGTTACAAAATAGCAATCCCTACTTTTGCTCTAATTTCAATCCAAACATCTGCAACTTGATTGAATCACACTGTTAGAAACTCGAGTGGGAACAAGGTGAATTGGAATGTACTCTGTAATGTGAATTTAAAAACGTCGTAAGAGTACTTAAATTCTAAAATGTATGTGACCTTTGAAATTAGAATGGCAACTGAATAAAACACTCCCGGGTTCGTGCATGGTACTCGGATCTTCTCTGGATTGTATCCCCCCGGCGATTCGTTCGGAGTTCTACTGAACTGAATAGTTGTGCCACTTTACTTCGCCATTATTCAGGTGTAAAAAGTGTGATTCCATAAGAACTGATTCAAATATGTAAAACATTAATTAAATGTTTGTTTCTAGTATCGGATGTTTTCTGTACCTTTTTATATCCATGCAATACTTATATCGTAGTTCAGTACCCATAACATAAGCCCTATTAAGGTTTCTATGGAACTAGTTCGATTTGTGTTGCATAGTTCTAGTTAATGTTTTACTAGAATTCTAAGAGCTGCCAGTCGATTCTTGTGTACGAGCAGTTTCCCGATTCCAAATTCAAAACTTGACGTCCCGGATATGTCATAGGGATAACCTGACTTTTGGGCCTCCCTCTTTCAGGGTCAGTATGACAGAGATATGAAATAAAGCGATTTCCTCTTGTTCTTATTAGGTATGATATTTTTGCAATCACAGCGTAAGCTTACTAGCTCGTAATGACTTAAATTACTTATTCAAGTGATACCTTAAATTAGGCCCAACCTCATTTTAGCGTAGCGGAAACCGCATAACAAAGGGACGCTCTGTGATTTCAAAATTAGTTCCCTCAGCGGTCGCCAGCGGGCGCTGCGGTCGCGTCAGTCACGTTCATTGCCCTTAGCATAGGCTAACATCAGTTTCGTGGTTTCACATCGCTCTGATGATCCATGAACAATTAAATTTGCAGCCAGCCACATGACACGTGTCTCCTGTGATGTTACTTTCATCCCTAACTAACAAAAACTTTAATAATGTAACGTTCACTAAATACTAGCATAATATTTCACAGGTAAGCTCAAACCTATAATAATAGAAAAAAAACAATTGAAAAAAAAAGTTATTTTTTCGCCATCAAGTTGCTACAGCCCAAACTGGTTATCTTAGGGCGTAGAAATGACAGGCATATTAACAAAGGCCAAATAGTTTACTGAAAAACTCGTGTGTTATGTTTATCCCGTGTTACTTTTATTCCTGGTCTCCCCTAGTCTAGCTAGAAGGCCATTCTTCAACAAATTCCTCATTTCTTATTTTCAAAATGTGCACGATGCTTATTTATACATTGCTCATTGGGCTTTCAATGCACTTTACAGAATTATGAAGGCAACTTCCCACATGCCACGGTTTGCACTATAACGTTGGCTTTATCACTTCCTCCTTCCTCCGTCTTTTATAGAACTTTAAAATGTTACACGATATTGGGTGCTGCAGTTTATGTCGGTGTTGATTCCCCGTAAAAGATGTTACTGTCTGCTGTATTATTTACTGGGTTTGCTTTATGATTGGAGCTACTAAGTAGGAGCTGCAGTTTGATTCTGGAAAGTTTAACTACTGAAAATAAAGTTTTTATGACAGGCTTATTTATACTCATTTCCTTGAACAACATTCATGATTATGTTTTGTCCTCTCTTACTAAAATGGGATCTAGTTCTCACAAAAGTAAAGTAACCAAAGCAACAACACAAGTAACATCCATATATATCCCGTTTAAGAGGAGGTCTCATGTGTCCAACAGTGCGATGTATATATTATTTACATGAAGAAAGAAGTTTGATTATGATAAAAAAGTAGGCATAAATGTTGCTAGTAATTTTATCAAACATAACAGGTCGTTCTCCAGGTCCGCTTTGGCACGGAATACCAAGTTTTGGCGAAAATGACTGCCATCTGACCTTTCAACCCAGAGGGAAAACTTTACGTTTTTGGGATTAAACCGGCCTTAATATCAAATCATATTTCGTCAAATAATTTTTATCCATGGTCCGAACCTACGAGCTACAGACTGAAAAGTCGCGTATTTTCCGTTCGGCTACAGAGGCATGATTTGTTCATGATTTTACATCAATGCCGGATTACTTCAAACAGAGTACATAAGAAACATTATAAAAGCCATCACCAATCCATTAGAATGCGAAACAAAATCGCCTACTTTCACCATTCTGATTGCTTGACCGTTTCTTATATTCTGCCCTGTCCTTTATTTAGCCACCCAGAGACGGGATCGAGTATTCAAATGCCTTTCAAAGTGAGAATTTGTTCGAACCTTTCACAAAACCGTCAGTTGTGTAAACAATGTATTAGATTTCCTCGTTTTGGGAAGGTTCTGGGGCAAAGTAAATTTTATTATAAAGATCTTGTTAGTTTAGCTCGCTAGTTTTGTTTGTAGAAAATTATTGCATAATATATGTACTTAATTTTTTTCCGTCGCCCTTCTTTTTCAAAACCACTGGATGCAGAGGGGTAATCACGTAACGTTTTGGAGCGCGTTAGGACAGTTTAACTGTCATTTTTCCATATTAAAAGTGACATTTAGATCTACCTGACGCGCGTACAATGAGTATTTCATTATTAGATAACGGTGCTAGTTCAAATTTGGTACCTATAGGTAGATAAAATAAGATTGTTATATTGGGTAATAGCTCAAAGCACGTAGGAGGTTCTTGAAGCGTTTCAAACGTTTTATTCCCCTGGCCGCACTTGATGTCGACTTAGTAGGTAATTCGTAGGAAATTTTGATAAGAATACAAGAGCCGGAGGGGAACTTCTATAGACGGACAGGGTTTATTGTATAGGTTTATATACTTTAAGGTACGTATATAAGAATGTCAAATAAACTAATGACATGTAATTTAGCCAATGGTATACTACCAGAAACGTATAGTTAATTTTGATTGGCTAAGTTTTGTTTACATTTCTTCAAAGAAATGATTTATTTTGTTTATTTATTAGTATTGAAATAGTATATTAGTATTATTTATCCAAACATGCATATTATAATATCATATGATCATAACATGGGCGATAAATAAATACATTGATTAAACATCTTTATATTTGTAAGACATCTAAGGCTCAAAACCCAATATTTGCCTTTATTACATAAACATTTCAAAATTATTTTACTAAAGCTTTTTTTATTTTATGGACAGAAGAAGATCTCCCACGATACATTCAATACAAAAAGTACGTAACAATCAACATATCATTAAAATTGCATTTCAAATTACAATAGAAATCCACAACGCAGGCTTCGTCAAAAACACAGTAAGCATCTAAGCTGCAATCCTCCCTCCCTCCCGGCTCCCTCACCGCCTTCAGCCGGGCCAGATCAACTCCAACAGCTACTTCTAACAGACTATCAAAAGTCCTGTTGCATAAAAGGACTCCCACGCTCTCCACGCTCTCTGAATTTTTATTTCAGTGGGTTGTGCATGATTAGGACACCTAACCTTCAATTCAACTACTGCTTCGTCCAAAAAAGGAATCTGAACATTGCCACCGTTCAAACACAAAATGCGAGCGACAAGATCACCAAAAGCGTAAGCAGAAGCAATAAAAGCCACAAGTCCAACATCATGCACTTGACGAATGCCGAGTCCATTGCACCGTACCGAATCAACATATTCAATGTTAATATTGTTACCCATTAAGACATTTTCAATGAATGGATTTTTCAAAAGCCTTCATTGAGAACAAGATTCAATGAACTAAAATTCTGAGATTTATGACCAATTACTTAAGATACCTTCCAGCAGATAAACGGCTGCACTTAGATGACGTCGCATTGAAATGTTGCGCTCATTGTTGTAGTAGTTCTATTATTTTATTACAAGATGTTCAAGCAATATGGATTGGCATTCATTATACACTCATTTTTATGTTTATAATAAAGACGAGCCACGAGCATTTTTCATATTTTTTAGGACAAGACCGCAGGAAATGAGTGGGATCTCGGAGAAAAACCAATTTATGCGAAATTCAGTGGACAAAGAAGAATATGACAGGGTGACAATTTGGATATTATGACAGCATGCCTACCTATTTCTTTTCCTGCTAACCACGAAGCGGCCATAAAAACACAAAGCAATCTAAATAGTGGTACAACCACAAACCTTAATTTCACTACCAACGATGTCAGTAGTCGAGAGTAAGAGCATATTCTCCTCCTACTCTTTGCGAAATTCAGTGGACAGAGAAGAATATGACAGGGTGACAATTTGGTATTTATGACGGCATTCCTACCTATTTCTTTTCCAGCTAACCACGAAGCGGCCATAAAAACACAAAGCAATCTAAATAGTGGTGCAACCACAAACCTAAATTTCACTACCAACGATGTCAGTAGACGAGAGTAAGAGCATATTCTCCTCCTACTCTTTGCTGTAATCATTCTAGTAAAAGAAAATAATAGGATCACATTCCTCTCCAAATTGTTGTAAATGTTGTAATGCGCAACTTGGTGCCAAGTTTCTTATCTGGTGCAACAATAGTAGTAAAGTCAGTGTAGAGCGAAATTATGATGTTATGTATTTCAGTATTTATATTTATTAAATACTAGCTTCTGCCCGCGACTCCGTCCGCGTGAAACTCGTTATATCATAGCTCCATACAAACTCTCATCCCTCATTTTATCCCTTTAGGGGATGATTTCGGGGATAAAAACTGTCCTATGTCTTTCCCCGGGACTCAAACTATCTTTATACCAAATTTTCCCTAAATCGGTTCAGCGGTTTAAGAGTGAAGAGGTAATGGACAGACAAACTTTCGCATTTATAATATTAGTATGGAAATGTGGATATCGTCGTCTAGTATTCATAACATAACACAAGGCTTATTGAGTTCTTGTTAATGTGTGTAAGATTGTTCCTTAATAATTATTTAATTATTTATTCATTGTTAATTATTATATTCTTGGGCGTGAACCCTTGTTCTGAAACCAACGTTTCATAGGTATTCAGTACACTCAAACGAAAACAAAATAGTGTACGAACCTGCTAAAACTGTTCTTTCCCAACTTGAACATCTTAAGACTTATTTCTAACAAACTTCCTCATAGAAAATATTCAACAAACAGTCTCATAGGGCTATGAAGAAATCCGGCAGAGAAACTTAGCAAATAAATAACACCTTGTTTACACGATACCGCTGGAGCACCCTCTTGTGTGTCCGCAAACACTATCCGTCAACGTCGCTGTACCTCTTTGATTCACTTGGATAGTGCAAACACGCCCTTACAAGCCTATTTATAGAGGCCTCGTATAATGAAGGCAAGCAGCAGCAGGATTTCCGCACTGAGATGAAAGGAATCGAGAGCGGTGGATCCGAGGACCACATCCTTTATATATTCTTGAGAGCTAATGAGAGCGGGAATGCCGGGAATATATCATGGTACCAAAGCTTGATGCAAAGTACCCGTAACCGTTGACCTTAACTTTGTCATATATTATTTGTTTTATTTAGAAACTCGGTTACCCTTTTTTTATACCACGTTGTGGCTAACAAGCTTACGGCCCACATGATGGTAAGTGGTTACCGGAGCCTATGGACGCCAGGGGTGTTACATGTACGTTACCGAACCTTTAAGAACTCTTCCCTGTCTATCTTTTCGAATAGGTATTGTTTCCATACCGATAAACTTGCAAGTAATCATCGCTCACGACGGCTGACATGCAAAATCATGTAATCACCACCGCAATTTGCTCTACTTGTGTTATATATTTGTGGAGGGGAAATAGTTATTTTCACCTCACCGGCTCAAAAAGGCTTGCTTTATCACTCAAAATCTGCGCCCAAAAGTCCATTATATCCGCTAGCGTGGAAAGAGTTTTTGAATTTGGAACGTGACGGTCAATCGCGATATCCAACATTTTTCCATACAGAATGAGAGGTGCGTTCGGATACTGATGTTGTTATGCCAATACTTAATTGTTATTATTTTGATATAATAAAATTAATAATACTTATTATTTCTTAAATAAGTATGTACATACAAAATATTAATATTTAGGGTGACTTATAAGGATGAAATACCAATAAATCCTTTAAAAATGTAGTTTTATTTTTCAAAAAATTTCGCTCCTTCCAAATTTGGAACGCACCGTTTGAAAAGGTAATTTAGGAATAAACTCATATTACCTACATTTAATTTTGTTTTGTTTTAAAGCCACAGACAGTAAAACCAAAATAATGGTTGTTATTTATAGATTTTAGTGCAGAAGACATACATATTATATGAATTTTAATGCCTGCTAAGTTAGTGGAAAGAGTGAAATAAGCGTATTTGAGCCTTAGTTTACCCGTGAGTACCCAACAATACTTTGACTTTTTTAGTGTAGGTATTAATTTATTTCTTTATAGTATAGCGTGGGGTTATTTAAAGATGCAAAAATATTTATGTTACATTTAAAAATTATAAAATGCTAGATCTTTTTGAGATGTAAACAAACCTTTATTGAAAATGAGTATCTATAAGGTCCAAATTACTTCCATTACATTTCCTCGCGGTGGTGAGGTGAAACATTGTGTGTTTCGCTCGGCAGCAAAATTGTTTGGCGTCTCGTGCCTTGAAAGCCTCGCTATGCTCAGGATTGTACTTTTGATCCATTCGCTTTGCTCGTGGTTCAATTTTACAATTCTTCGCTAGCTCGGCTTTCAATACAAGCACTTGCGCAAAACAACAACTTTGCAGCCTTGCATAACAAATAACTATTGTTGTACAAGGGTGCAAAGTTGTATTTTAACCGCGAGTGTGGAATTGAAACACGAGCAAGCGAAAGGATTCTATTTTTACTCGGCAATGGACGTATCACTTCGACGTGCAGCTCCCGCTTTCATATTTATTTATGACATGGTTCACAACTTACATAGGAGCTGTTTAGATCCGTATAATTTTATTAAAGTACGACACTTTATCAAACTATTATATGGCATGGGCACTCTATGTCAAAGTGACATGGCTGAAATTAGAATGAAGTAAGATCCTCTATGTTCGAATTTAACCCATTTTGCTTTGACATAGAGTGCCCATGCCATATAATTGTATTTACAGCACTCGGACGGGAAATAAAAACACATCCGTCCCAACTGCACGCGAACAAAACACTGACACTCCTTTGCCGCGCCGCCAAAAACCGACGATAATATCAAATAAATTGTATGTAACTTATAATTATGTAAAGACAATTTATAAGATATTGTTTAAGATAAGTAGTGTCTGTAAAAGAGGAGGAATATCTACTCAATGTCTAACTGTATTTATTTATTATTATATTATTCAGTTTTTTCTTAATTCCTTTGTCCTTCCAGGGTTCATGTTGATCTGTTACTATTTACTTTAAGAACTGTATACTTAACTTACATGAGTGCAATAAATGATATGAATTAATGACTGGTCACGCTCCAAGGTCTTCGTTACTTCCCCCAATAGTTTCTGGTCGTGGATGTAAATATTAAAGCGCTCTTATTAAGAATTTCGACAACGTACATTTTGGGTATCTATTTCATTACGATGAATTGCTATATGCCTGTCTGCCGAAGACATATTTAAAAGAGTGACCTAGTTTGCTTAATTACCGTCTAGCCTGCTGTTTCTTTTGCTTCAGACCCAGACTCGCGAATGGAAGCCCGACTAAGTGACGACTAGCGAACACCACGTCAGCCTTGTATGTAAATGCTGGATGATAGACACACAAACGACGAAGCTTTATAAGCTTTCTATTATGCTGAATGTTTTGTGACATGCTAGGATGTCTGAATAAAATGTCATTTGAACATTTAAATTAAGTTAAAACAACATTGTATAATCCATTCATAACTGGTGAAAAAAAATATTTAAAATATGATACCTACATAAAACAAATTTGGCCACCGTGAGAGGAGGCTGTAATGAAATTTGGTAAGTTTGATATCAGTCAAACTTAGCCAGACTTATTAGTCTTAACAAAGAGGTTTGCAATATGTTCGGTGTCTTTGTGACTCGTGTGACGGATTTGGCCTGGTTATTAGCGTTGCCAAAACGCTTAGCGTTGCAATACTTAAGTAACCACCTAGAGGTTGCAGTGCTGACACAGCTCAAAGTGCTTTGAGCAACTGACCAAACTGCTGAACTCAGTGCTAAAGTTAGTGACTGGCTTTAACCTGGGCAGCCAAATCCGAAGTGATCATCGCCTTGCCTCAGAGATACCACCCATCGCGCATAGCCAAAGCTGCTGCCACCTTTGGCAAATTGAACCAAATTAAGGTTATGACGCTCTCAATACTCACATATGCTGCAGTGCTGGTGCTTACACAAGGGATATATAAGCATAAGACTGACACCTTCCACATGCGTTGTTATGCGTGTTTACGATGCATTCGCCGCATTCGGTGGCAGGATCCTGTGTCCAACATGGACGTTTTACGAAGATCTAATACGCCCGGCATAGAGGCCATACTGATGAAAAGCCAGTTGAGATAGAGTGGCCACGTTAGTCGCATGGCAGACTGCAGACTCCAAAATCAGTCTTCTACAGCAGGCAGTTTCTTGGCTACAAGGACGTATAGAACGTCATTAAAGCCTGCGATATTCTTGCACAGGAGCTCGTGTCTATGAGACCGGCATGGCGTAATAAACTCAGAAAGGGTGTAGCTTCTTTTGAAGTAGCTCAAATTGATCACCTGCACCAAAAGCGCCACTTATGGAAGACTTGACCCAGGCCATCCACAATGTGACCGATTTTAAATTTATTTAAAACTAAGTTCGACTTTGAGAGTCATATACGTGGTCATCAAAGAAAATTGTAAGGGTCGCCATCGACGGATATGACAAGGAGGACTAAATATTACCTTAAGAGCTATTAAAAAAATACAGATTTTTTTTAAATTAATTTAGAGGACAGATTAACAATGAGAATAGAAAAATTACACAAAGTAATAGCCACACCCAAATACAGTTTACCTATCTGGAGGCCGACTTAAAACACAAACGAATTACAGTTGCTTTGTTTTATTAAATGTCAATGCCATTCATTGTGGTGTCACCCTATTTCACAGACAGAAATTTCATAGAATTTCGTTTCTCAGAAAATATTTCATGAATTATTTGGTTCATATACTTTCAGTTCCAATATTATTGTTTCATAGACTATTCACTTGGTTGAAACATATTTCACAGAAATTCAGTTCAATGTATATAGAATTATGATTCGTGTATTCTTGTTTCGTATACACAAATTTCATAGATTATTGTTTCATAGGAACCGTTTCATACAATATTTACTTCCAGTTTTTTTGTTTTCAAAAATTCTTATGAACTTCAATTAAATTACAAGTACACAAGGATCAAGGAACAGGAAGTTAGTGGCAAAACCGACTCGGATCGCGGGTAGGTTAGAAGACGGAAGCGGGAGCTTTGCTCCCGCTTTAGTCTTCGTGGTTATTTTTTTTATTTAAGAGCGGAAAAACTTGTTATTAAAACTCCCATTTCCTTCTTCAACCTATCCTTCTATGAAACAAAAATATAAAGCTTAGTAAAATGACTAACAAAATTCTATGAATACACAGGCTTAGAAAAAACTATTCTATAAACTAAATATTATAAGGAACAATAATATATGACCTTAAAATCGATGACATGAATTTCGAAACATTAATAATCTCAAAAATAAAAAATCTATATAATAAGCTTCTACAAAGTAAGTGCATTAGAAAATGATCACTCTATGAAATGATAATATGGGAAACATTTTCTATGAAGCAAAATTCTACGAAAATGTAGTACATGAAACAACGTACAACCCATTTTGGGATTCATTGTATTTACATTTTCTGTACTTAATTTTGTTACTTTCCACCGTCACTAAACTTGTGAGTTTTAGTTCGCGTTAGATGACATGAGTAAATAACCTGAGACATAAAAACATAGGTACGTCAAATGTGCTTCCGTTAAAAAAGTAACCATCAAGTGACACGCGCAAAGACCGCATTCGATTCAAGCTCATATATTTTCCCAAATCACTAACTACTTGTTTCTTACCATTAATATTGCACAACTACAGTATTTCACTGGTCTAATGGTCGTCTCGGTAATGTCCACATCATCGGTCAACGTCGGGTCGTCCGGCTTTTTGCTCACTATATGAACCTCCGTTATTCACTTTACTGAGTGTTGTGAGTTTAGGATAGAAAATTTTGATTTTGCTTAGCAATGCTGATAAAATTAGGTCATAACGCAAGACTTTTTTTTCACTGAAAATAATAATAAATTCCCAGTGCTGGCCATAGTCAATTAGTCAGTGAATAGAGAAAAGATAAGATTGTTTAGTGAAGATTAGGAGAAGTATCGGCCGGTGTGACCAGGGAAATGATTATTCACTTCATCAGTTTTTGTAACATCATAATTATTATCATATCACACAGTAATATTAAACGAAATAGTATATTACGTACCGAGGGCGATGAATTCATGAATGCCCCAGATCGCAGGCGTTTGTTTATGATGCGCCATAAATATGCGCTCTGGGGCTTTACGACTTACCGCCCGTGGTGAGTACAAAATTTTACGTCTTCACCTGGCCATAATGCGAGTTTTCCCGTACGCGCAGCGTAAGTTTGATACATTAATTTATGAAATACTCGGGCCATTTCCTAGTTGTGAATTTGTTCATAAACATTTAAATGTTTCAGGTGCTTCTTTTTTTCCACTATAGTAAAGAAATTAGTGCACTTTGATAAAGTGTCAAGTACGCGTACTAATAACCAACCGCAGAAGACCTTTCCTACAGTTTTTAAATATTTTTCTGGAGATAAAACTTTGTAGTTGTTTATATTCTGTTTTTTTCTCTGTTTTCACCTACTCAAATCTTATATTTTCTTGCATTGTCTCTAATGTAAATTGACTATAACGTGTATATATAAATACTACAGCAGAGTTCAGTGATACGCTAGATGTTTCGTGGTCTGTTTATTTTCAGCAAGTGACAATACATAAGAACGTAAACAAACGGTTTCTAACTATATTTAAATCGTGACAGGCATGTCGTAATAATGATTACTTATGGCCGGTAGACACATATGCGACCTCCAATACGCCCTCTTAATCTATTACTTACATGTTTGAACACTTTTGTACTTATCTGTACCTACTCAGTACATAAAATAAAATAAACCTTAACACTTTTGTGTCTGATTGTACAAACTTGTACACTTACATACGTTCAACACAAAACCCAATTCTGTGTTAGATTGTACAAACCTGTACACACATCGTTTAAATAAGAAATCGAATATCCAGCTAAATTGAATATGCATAACGAAAACATTCTAATAAAATAATAATATAACTCTCTTACACAAAGCACTTTAAAAAACATAACACCATATCAAACATCTATCACTAATCCGCCCTCTTAAAATAATATTTTGATAGCGATAAATCTTTCAAAAAATCTTTTAATTTCGGGCCATTAACACTCTTTGTTAAGATGTCCGCTATCATTTCATCGGTTGGCATGTACTTAATTTCAACTTTATTTGCCAGTACACACTCACGAATAAAATTGATATGTGCTTTGTTCTATTATGCATCATCTTATTAGCAGCTATTTTATGTGCCGACTGATTGTCATTAAAAATTATGACAGGTTTACCGTCTACAACAGTCAAACTATTATTTTAGCTTTAGCTTTACTTAGCTTCGTAAGTAAATCGCTTCCTTTGAAGCCTGACTCAGTCCTACGTATTCCGATTCTGTAGAGCTCAAGTTAACCGTTGCTTGCTTCTTGCTCTCCCAGGAAACAATATTTTTGCCCAATTTGAAAATTAAACCCGTGAATGATTTTCTATCAAGCGCTCCACCCCAATCTGCGTCTACATAGCCGCGTAAGTCTAAAACACCTGATTTCCGAAAAGTAAGACACAGATTTGAGGTACCTTTCAAATACCATAGCACCCGTTTCGCACACTTAAAGTGTATTTCACCGTAGCAGTTATTAAACTGGGAAACGAAAAGTACACTTACCGCGTGAGATATGTGTGTTACAGGCTAAATAATTTAAACAACCTACCAAACTTTGACACGGCAACTGACAGTGAGAACTTGTCAACCTCTCTAATTTCATTCCCACTTCCATCGGGGTAGTAACCGGCTTAGCGTCTGTCATGTTAAAGTCATTTACAATGTCCAGAAGAAACTGCTCCTGATCGAGATGAATAACACCTTTCTCTCGTCTCAGTCTCATGCCTAAAACATGCCTAGCCGCACCTAAATCCTTCACCTTAAATTTGTCAAGCAAGTTAAATTTTAATTTTTGCTTTTCAACTTCACAGTTTCCGAATACATAAATGTCATCAACGTAAATTACTACTATTAACTTCTTATTATCTTTAAGCTGTTTTTGGTACAAACAAGGTTCTATTTTTGATTGTTAAAGCCTAAATTCAACATTTCTTATCTAATTCTTTGAACCAAGCATTTGAGGCTTGTTTCAAACCATAAAGAGATCGCTGCAGCTTGCATACCTTGGTTTCTTGACCTTTGACGACTGCTCTTTTCGGTTGAAGCATGTAAATGTCCTCTTTTATTTTTCCGTACAAAAACGCAGTCGTGACATCCCATTGGTCAATAAACCAATCGTATTCAGCAGCCAACGAGAACAACAATCGTAAAGTAGAGTTTCTAACTCATGGGGAATAAGTTTCAGTGTAATTTACACCACATACCTGTGTAAACCCTTTCGCTACAAGTCTAGCCTTATACTCCGTTACCTTGCCGTCACTGTCTTTCTTGATTTTGAATACCCATTTGCACTGGATAGGTTTCTTATCAGCCGGAAGATCGACTAAGGTCCAAGTCTGGTTCTCCTTTAATGACATAAGCTCTTCGTCTATCGCTTTTTGCCATAAGTCACCATCGGGTCGTGCCAAAGCTTCTCCAATAGTCACAGGATCACCATCATAGTTTCCTTCTGTAGCACACATAACGTTACAACCGTACCGGTCAACTTCTCTGCGTTCTCTCTGAGGATACCGCCTTTCTTGCTGGTCCGGTATAATCATATCTTCTGTGAACACCTCATTTGGTACCGGCTGTTGTATATCAGGTTCAGGACTGCTTACGATGTCGTCAACAGCATCGCGGAACACTTCATGACTCTCCAATGCTTCAGGTCGTGGTTCGCTGGACTGTTCACTGTCTGTGTTAAGATTGATGATAACCTCTGAACGCTTCTCGTCCATTCTATCGTGTAGAAAAATATCACGTCTCTTGCAGTATAACTTCATGCGTCTTCGGATTCATCAAACGGTAACCCTTTTGATTGTCTGGGTATCCGATGAATATCATTGGTTCTGTCTTCATATCCAATTTCCGACGCTTTGCTTTTGGTATAAGTCGATATGCCAAACAACCGAAGATTCGTAGATGGCTGACATCTACCTTCTTGCCTGCCCAAAGCTCTTCAGGTACTGCCCCTTTCACAGCTTTTGTTGGGCTTCTATTTTTCAAATATACTACGGTATTTACAGCTTCCGCCCAATATTGTTTGGGGAGCTTCGCCTCCGACAATAAGGTTCAAGCCTTTTCAATAATCGTCCTGTTCGATCTCTCTGCGACAGAGTTTTGTTCTGGCGTATAAGGTACCGTCGTCTGATGTTTTATTCCTGCGGACTTCAAAAAAGATTTAAATTTTCCGTTACAGTACTCTCCGCCTCCGTCACTTCTTAAAACTCGTATAGATTTAGTCGTTTCGTTCTCGACTTCCGCCTTGTATTCACGAAACTTATCGAATGTCTCATACTTATGTTTCAAAAAGTAAACATGCGTCTTTCGAGTAAAATCATCGATAAAGAGGAGAACATACCTCGCACCTCCGAACGAAGGTTCCTCAACTGGTCCACAAATATCGCTGTGTACGATTTGTAGGATCCCGTTCGCTCTCGTACCTTTGTTCTTAAAGGGACTCTTGCATGTCTTTCCTTCAATACACGGAATGCACGGTTCGCACAAATCAGAACTCTTAAATTCCATACCGGTTACAATTTTCTGTATATCGGCCATATAATTTCGGCTTAAATGGCCTAAACGTTTATGCCAAATGTTCGCAATGTTTACATTTTGCCCATTTTGATTTGACATTGTCACATTTACGACGTTGTTTTTCTTTTCTGTCAACTCGTAAATTCCGTCAACTTCTTGACAGCTTGCAATAATTCGGTTCTTATTTTGAATAGTGCAACCTTCTTTGTCAAAATTAATCGAAAAAATTTTCTTAGTCAAGTCGCTAACCAATGTCAAGTTCATCGAAAGGTCGGGAACATGTAAAACATTATTCAAAAGCAATTTTTCGTTTTCGCCGACTTGAGGTTCAGCGTTCCCTCGACCTTTGACCAATAACTTCTCGCCATTCGCAACAGAGATTTTCATGTTGCCCTTTTCAGGTCTATAGGACACCAACTTGCTCCGGTCATGAGTCATGGAGTTAGACCACCCGCTGTCAAGATACCATTTGTCATTGTTGATTGCCTCCTTGGTGTTCGGGCAAACATTCGCGGTCTTGACTCGCTCTTTACATTCAGATGCCTTATGCCCTGGCTTGTGGCACTTGAAACACTTGTAGACGAACTTTTGCTTACGATCGTTAGGTTTGCTTACAGATCTGGCATCGTGCTGTCCTTTACGTGTCACAAAAGCTTGCTCGTAGTCTGTGTTCATCTTGCTCTGTCTACTTCCTTCTTGCAACAACTTAATTTTAATTTGCTCTAAAGTGATCTCTTGGCCACTGGTTATCTACAGCCATTATAAGTGGGCTGCACTCAGCAGTCTATCCACCAAGCAAAATTGAAATTATCCAATCCTCAGGGATTCCAGCGTCAATATCATGCAATTGTTGTGCAAAGAATGTGACTTTTGATATGTAGCTCTCCATAGAATTGAAATGTTCTAACTTACAGTTGAAAAGCTCTCGCTGCATGTGGATGTGTCTTCCCCAGCCTTTATCTTCGTAGGCTCCCTGTAGACTGTTCCAGGCTTCCTTCGCAGTTTTCGCATTGTAAACATGGGTAAAGCACTCTGGTTCCAACAACAAGCATATAGTTGTTCGTGCCTTCCTATCTACGTCCGCATTAACGGCGTCTTTCGAAATTACATCCCACCAGTTTTTATTCTCCAGATAATTCCGCACCAGGAACTTCCAGTTCGGGTAGTCTGACGATCCCCTCAGCTTCTTTATACCACTTATGCCGCCTTCTTCCGACATAATTTCGCAAGATTACTTTAAATATCAGATCCACTGAGTTTTAAACTAGCACTATCAGTGCGTGAGGCACATGACCTAATGTAAATTGACTATAACGTGTATATATAAATACTACAGCAGAGTTCAGTGATACGCTAGATGTTTCGTGGTCTGTTTATTTTCAGCAAGTGACAATACATAAGAACGTAAACAAACGGTTTCTAACTATATTTAAATAGTGACAGGCATGTCGTAATAATGATTAATTATGGCCAGTAGACACATATGCGACCTCCAATAGTCTCCACCACCCAAAGGTTGTCTGGAAGAGATCGCTTATTAGGGATAAGACCGCCTGTTGTCTACCATTGTTTATGTCTAATTTTGCACTATTTTTTCTATTTTCTACTATGTATGGTAAGCAATAAATAATATTTGTATCGTATTGTATTGTATTGTAGGGCCTTTAAAAGTGCCTTCCGAAAAACCTCATAGGAACGACTCGGCGCCGAACCCAATAACTAAAACCGGCCAAGTGCGAGTCAGACTCGCGCACGGAGGGTTCTGTACCATTATATTGATTTAAACTTTCACGATTCTCACACATTATTTATACTAAACGGGACTTAATCGCGTATTAACTTATTTATTTACCTCACTGAGGTCTCCCGACGTTTCGGATGTGTTGCAACATCCATGGTCACGGGACAACTGGCTTGTGCGGGTATCAACATCTTCTTGCTGCGCGGGTTTTCCGAACTACCCGCATTTGGTCTTTTTGAACCACTTGTACACTAGGGTTGTCACCCGGCCGACACACGACACTAACAATGTCCGGTGATATAACGGACGATGTTTTCTGACGCTGGCATTTACTTATGATAGGATTCCACGAAGATGAAATCTTAAAACCGTCATCCCGATTGAAATTACGATGTTTCCTGATTTCAACGGCTTCACGTATTTTTCTACTATAGAAATGACGTTCCGTAGACAGGACTTTCGGTTTATGGAGCTCAATCCAGTGGTTTGGTCCTGACTCCAACAAATGCTCGGCTATCGCAGACTTATTCACCTGCCGATTTTTTACAGCCGCAATATGTTCCTTGACCCTTTCCGCGATGGTTCGCTTGGTCTCACCAATGTAGGAACTTCCACAACTGCAGTCAATCTTATAAACTCCTGGTGATTGAAAGGGGATAACATCCTTCGGTGATCTTAGATGTCCCACGACCTTGGATAACGGCATGGCACGGCGGTAGGGCATAAAAGCTGGTTGCCTTGGAACATCAGGATGTTTTCCTCTAGACTTCCGTCTGGGTTGCCGTCCGTCTAACTTATACCCATTCCACCTAAGGACCTTCTCAATGTGCAACATCTCGCTCTCTAAAAATTCAGGATCACAAAGGTCCTGTGCCCTGTTCCGCAGAGAGTTAACCACAGACTGTAGGTGGCGGGGGTGATGATGAGACAGAGCGTTGAGATACTTGTCTGTGTGTGTCGGTTTTCTGTAAACAGTGTGCGTTAAGGACCCATCCATCCGAACTATCACTTCTTGAGATACCCCTCTTAGTAATTGGGTCCCTTTTTACCCATCGGGTACGGAACCCTAAAAACACGGTACAATTAAATTATAGGTGCCATAATTGGTACGGATATTGACAACTCTCCAGGTGTTGTGAGCGACCACTTTTAATAGAGCCTTCCAATTTATTTCGGATACCGGCTTAAGCCAGTTTTAATTACTATACGGCAAGGTAAGCCGATTGATAACGCTCGTTTACCGCGGCCATTTTGTCGTATGACCCCATTTTGATGTGATCATTTTACAGAGTAAAGATAGACGCACTGCACCTATCATGTCCATGATACGCGTACATGCATTTAATTTTTTGTTGGATTTAAATAAATTTTGATATAAATGGCCGTTAAGGTGGAAAGGTTCTCAAGCGACCACTGCCGGATGGCGCAAGGTTGGTAAGTCACGGGAGTCCTTGGATGCGGATAGCGCAGGACCTGTCACATTGGCTTTCTTTGGGGGAGGCCTATGTCCAGCAGTGGACCTCTTTCGGCTGATATGATGAATACGTGCATTGAATTACCTAATGACACACTCATACATAAATATCTGTTTCAATTGTTTATTTTCTCACATATTCGTAAATAATATTTAAAGTTTTCCATTTTGTGAACAGAATGATAAATGATAACAAAGAAAACCAAATGCTGGAAAAAAAACAAATGAATCATATTTAAAACCCAAATATATAACCCAAAAAAAAGCCAAATGCCAGATATTTGAGATCGAAGCGGCCAGTTCGGCAACACGCCCAGTTCATATGTATAGGTAAGGACCGAATATTAATTATATTTGGTTACTCGTACTCTTATTGTTGTTAGGACATGATTGATAGGCATTTAAATTAAATTCATACTAAAATACCACCCACCCCGTTTGAAGGGTTCCGTAGTCAACAAGTCTAGGTTCCCCAAGGACTCCCGTACACGTAAGGTGGGGATGTAAGTTTTGTTGCTCTTTAAACCCATGGTGTGTGGTATCGTTGGATACTAAAAACCATTTTTCAACTCAGTGATCCGTTAATCTTATTCGAGTCAAGTGTCTGTGTGTCTACTATTGGCAATGCAAAAAAAAATGTGGCAGTTGTACATATATGGAATATAAAAGGGACGGACTTGACGGTAACCCGAGTATTAGTCGACCAACTTAATGTGTAATTGGAAAGGCAAACTTTCTTACGAATTCGGCCGATGCAACCGCACCATTTAGTTAGCGCGCGCGTGTCGATGTAACAAAGACAGACAGACAACAACGGAACCCTTCACTGCGCGTCGCCCGACACGCACTTGGCCGGGTTTTTAAACGTCGCCTCGGAAATCGTGATGTCGCAAAATGTGAACAATATCGACGTCGCAGATTTATTTAAAAAGTGACACTGAAATGATTGATTGTTTTGGTGCAGTATTAAAATGTCGCTTCTTTATATCGCTAAGTAAGTATTTTTAATTCATCATTTTAGTTTATAAAGCTGTACATGTAAGCGTAGGTCATGTAAATGATTTTGAATTGTTGTTAATACAGATAGTATTCCTGACCCAATTTTTTTAATGTTGCCAATTCAGGATGGGCAGTCATCATATTTTACTGTCTTTACTTTTTTTTAAATACGATTTACTGATTAATTAACTTATCCAGATGAGCGATTATTATAATTCTTTGCGTATATTGTAATTCGTAAATGTGTTGTGTTAAATTCAGTTTGTTATTAAAATCCGCAATGTATATAACGTTATCCAACATACTTTATTGAAAAGTAAAGAAACAATATACAACCCTGCAGCAATCGTCACGTTTAATCCGAGCAGAAGTATTTTCATCTTTAATACAATTTCGAAATAATGCCTCAGGTAAAATGAAAGAATATTAAATAAATACGAAGAATTGAACGTCCCGACAAAAGATGAAAATTATTATATCGGTCATTCAACAAATGCGCATCTAGCCTGCGGATGAGGGGAAATGGAATAAAATTCTATGAGTAAAAGAAGTGCATTTGATCTGAACTTGCATTGTAAGCTATTGAAGCTTACTAAGCCATGAATGAGATAGAAGATTATGTTTAAAATGGGGACGGTAGCCAGGCTTTGTTATGACTAGTAGAGGTAATGATAAAACTGGGTAATATTCATTCATGTAATTCTGTCGTTTTCAGACATAACACTTGTTATAATTTGCAACATTTTGAATTATACTCTTTTGTTTCAGTTAAACTTATTGATCTTATCTAGCTCCACTCAGAAGCTCATGAAGGAAAGGAGTGAAATGATTCTACAGTCTTCAGCCGACGCGACCTTATACCGGCAGCTCAATAAACAGATCTCCAAGTCCCTTACCCGCGATCTGCGCCAATTCAATACAAATCGTATTGAAGAGGCCATCCAGCGTAATAAGGGCTCTAAAGTATTCTCGAGAGATCTGTCTATAGGGCAGAGCCAGCTCGCGAAGTTAAAAACTGAAGATGGTAGAATCGTTTCCTCTAAACCTGAGATTCTGCGTGAGATAGAGCGCTTTTACGGACAGCTATACACATCAACGCGCAGACCCGAAGTTAGTCAGGCGGAAGACCCTAGAGCTAGACTAACCCGACACTATACCGACGACATCCCAGACATCAGCCTGTACGAGATTGTTATGGCTCTTAAACGGTTCCCCTCCGTTAGCCCTAATAATTTCATACCTAATTTTACTAGCCCTAATTTCATTAACCCTAAAATCACAAACCCGAATTTTCATTGTTCCTAATTATTCATTAGCCCTAATTTCAGTATCCCGAATTTTCATAATATCTAATTTCTCATGACTGAATTTTCACTGAGACTAATTTTATTTGACCGATTTCTTCCTAGGACTAATATTGCAATGCCTAATAATGACTACACCTTATTAAAAATGTCTCTAAAATCACTAACCCGAATCTTCATTTTGCCTAAGTATTTTAGCCCTAATATCATTATCCCGAATTGTCAGTAGTACTTATTTTATTTCACTGTTTTTTTTTTCTTATAATGTCGGTTCTGGCGCTTCCGCGGCACGCTCGCTTCGCTCGCTCGCTGTAGGGTCGCAGTTCTACCTAACACTCCTCCTCGCTTCGCTAGTCGTCGTACCTACACTGACCTGCCTTAGGGTAGAATAGGTGGGTAATCCGATGTCTATCTAGCTCACTCTTATTAGACAGAGAAGTATCATGCGAGAAAAAATGAGAGAGCTCGTGCGCCGTCGTGTGATAGCCGTACAGCAAGTCGACGCCACCCCGTTGCGCGGGGTGTCTATTTCTGGTCTGAGGGACACAAGTGAACCCTAACCTAACCGACCTAAGATAGAGTTCGCTTATGACATGCTATTTTCGTCCGCCCTGATAATGCACGATCCAATAATCCACGTCCACGAAAACTGGACACGGATTATCGGGTCGTACATTATTTGGCCGTGCATTATTGGCTCCCATTTTGACAAGATTAGGACGTCTATCATGGGACGGCCGCGACATACTCCGCGGGAAAAAGTAGCCTGTTCATCAGGGATGCATTAATTAGTACTAGTCAAACATTAGAGCAAAAGTTAATAGGTCAAGTGATAGTTAGGTGTGACGAAATTAGGTATAGTGAACATTAAACATAGTGATCATTAGGCACATTAATCATTAGGCTTAGTAGTCATTGGGAAAAATGATTATTAGTTTCCAATATATTAGCACACTTGATGTTTAGTATTAGGAATGATTAGGAGTTTTGAAATTAGGCGCAGCATATAATTATGCCATATAAAATTAGTTATCCGAATATTAGGGCTAATGAAAATTATATCGAACGTTGTTAGGTGTAATGAAATTAGCACTAACGATATTAGTTTAAGTGGGGGTGACCCCTGTACTACAGTCTCTCCAGCGGTGCCAAGTTGACTATCGCTATATCGAAGTGCTGAAGTGTTTGTACGAGAACGCCACTATGTCAGTCCGACTCCAGGACCAGAACTCGAAACCTATTCCGCTGCAGCGGGGAGTCAGGCAAGGAGATGTTATTTCTCCAAAACTGTTCACCGCCGCACTGGAGGATGTTTTCAAGACTCTGGACTGGAGAAGGCTAGGCATCAGCATCAACGGCGAGTACATCACTCACCTTCGGTTTGCTGACGATATAGTAGTCTTGGCTGAGACCATGGAGGACTTAAGTACGATGCTCGATGACCTCAGTAAAGCATCCGAGCGAGTTGGTCTAAGAATGAACATGGATAAGACGAAGATCATGTCAAATGCCTATGTAGTACCAACTCCCATTACAATCGGACACTTCACGCTCGAAGTTGTAGACGATTATGTATACCTAGGACAGACGATCCAGTTAGGTAGGTCCAACTTCGAGAAAGAGGTCAATCGTCGAATCCGACTCGGCTGGGCAGCGTTTGGGAAGCTACGGCAAATCTTTTCGTCCAATATTCCGCAGTGTCTCAAGACGAAAGTCTTTGACCAGTGTGTGTTGCCAGTGATGACATATGGCACTGAAACGTGGTCGCTTACTATGGGCCTCATAAGAAGGCTCAAAGTCACCCAAAGGGCAATGGAGAGGGCCATGTTGGGAGTTTCTCTGCGTGTCCGCATCAGAAATGAGGCTATCCGCAGCAGAACCAAGGTAACCGATATAGCCCTCCGTATCGCTAAACTTAAGTGGCAGTGGGCGGGGCACATAGCACGAAGAACCGATGGCCGTTGGGGCGGAAAGGTTCTCGAGTGGCGACCACGTACCGGAAGGCGCAGCGTGGGTAGGCCCCCGACAAGGTGGACTGATGACCTCGTAAAGGTTGCGGGAGTCCGCTGGATGCGGGTAGCGCGGGATCGGTCACTTTGGCACTCTTTGGGGGAGGCCTATGTCCAGCAGTGGACGTCTTTCGGCTGATATGATGATGATGATGATGAAACTTATTGAGTAAGTTGGAGCCTATGTCACATCATCGTAAGGTACCAACATTTAAATTGAGAACTAATAATCAGAATACCCACAGATGTATTGATACATAATGTTTATGAACCTACCTATATATAGCGAGACAAATCATCAAATAAACCAGATAAGAACTCGCAGTTATTTATAACATTATGAAAAAATATACAATTTGTCAGAAAGATAACATAGTAATAAATACCTCAAATCCTTTTGACGACCTTTGTAGCCTAGTTGGTAGTGACCTTGCCTACGAAGCCGGAGGTCCCGGGTTCGAATCCCGGAAAGGGCATTTATTTGTGCGATGAGGATGAGCATGAATATTTGTGCCTTAGTCATGGATATTATCTATGTATTTACGTATTTATTTATCTATATAAGTATATATATCGTCGTCCAGTACCCATAGTACAAGCTTGCTTAGTTTGGGACTAGGTCGATTTGTGTAAGAATGTCCCCCATATATTTATTATTTAATACAATTAAGTCAACTCTTCAATTAATACTAAATAAAAAATAATAAAGATGAGATAAAAATATAAAGAATTTGGTATTCCAAATCCTTATGCAGATAGCCCAGCCATGCTGCAACAATTATTTTACGGAGCGTAACATTTTTGCATAAGCATTAGAGATTAGGGAAACGAATGGCTGAGCAAAAAGCGGAAATAGCTAAAAATGCACAAGAGCGAGAAATTCCCGCCTATCAGCATTCGGTGGGTCGATTCCTCTCTTCAATTACCGCCCGCCGACTATTCAACTATTGTCGGTCGACCCACTCATTAACCGAGGAGAATCGTTTTATTGCTCATACCGACACGTAATTATATCGCTCCATACAGATGTAGCGAAGGAAATGGCTTCAAACTGACAATACTTACGATCCATATAGGTTATACTTTGGCTTAAGAACATTTAAGTCTCTCCCTAACAGTGCAATAAACAAATTTTGATACTTAAATATAGTGCTCTTTATAATTTGCACATTGCACAGAATAAACAAATAAAAAGCTGAACTTTCCATAAGTATATAAGTCGTCTTCTCTTCACTAATTTTGCGGTGCCTAACAGGGTCCACAATTAAGTTTTATTCTCATCACTTTGCAACTAAAACATAAGTTTACCTGTAAGCCTGTTAACTAATATTGTGGAATGCAATAAATTATTAACTATTGACTATTGAAACACAATAATGCAAACCCAGCTTTTTACAGTACTCACATCGCAATAATTATCAAGCGCTACGAGAATTGTAATCACCGAGTAGTCAGATTCTAGGTATTGTACCGCTTTAAGGTTTAGCAGAAATTCAAATAAAAGCTAAATTCTCTCCCTTTCCTAGATCCTTATATTATAATACTCGGACCTTGCAATTCTCTCTTTTCTTCTTAGTCGATACCTTATGACTGATAATCATGACTGCATGCTATGCTATAGCCCTCCATGTAGTTTGGTTCCTCGTCAAGTGGACTGCATTAGAAATACTGTATTTTACGGCCCTCTAAACTAATTGCATCAGTCCACTGGAATCCTTATTCTAGCGCGTTTGCCAACCGAGCAATTACCTTTCAATCTTACGTGTTTATTAAAACTGTGTTGTTGTACAAGAGATGGAACCACGTTTTGGTTTAAAACCATGTGTTTGCAACTGGAGTCATAATTTTAGTATTAATATCGCAGCCTCATACAAACAAAGTAAAGTGGCCTGTTTTACTTGTATGCATGTGTTTGATGGCATTAAATCTACTTGTCAAATAAACTTTCTTTGTTCATATTTCTGACCATTGTAAAAATAGGTATCCTGTCTAATCTCTTTTGCATTTAGGAGAATAAATTATAAATGCATGGCGCCTTCTGATATCAGTACATATCTATAGCCCTATGCCCAAAGCGCACCCACTTCTGTGAGATTATCTACCTGTCTGACTAGCCCGGTGCAAGTAATCAAGTGTGGACGCCTCTCCGAGCGCGACAAGTATCCTTCACACCAAGGTAAACGATAGCCGTCCTACAACATCATCAGAAACGGTTTATCACATTACATTTTGTCATCGATCGGTCTGAACTGTTATCGATTTTATTTGCAACCTCGGTGCGCTCGTAGTTCCGCCGAACATCAATAGGTGTCGCCTTCCCTTGAACGCTCGTGAGTCGCAGATATGCTGTAATTAGATGGCGCTATGAGTCTCAAAACCCATAACAAACGCCTCATTAAATTAGACCGTAACATTGACGCTCGTTAGAGAAAAAAAAAATTTTTTTCAAAAAAAAACTCAAAAAAACTAAGTCCAAACAATCCACCAAAGAGAGGGCAAAGAATAAAGCTTTATGAAAATGTTTCTCCGAGAAAGCACACTACCTGTCCTTAACCTACCAACAACTTAACCTGCAGCATGACCCTATGTAAGGTCATCAACCCTTGACCTACATGTGAGTTCAACTCCTTAGACTCAAAAAAATAAAAGATAAGAGGGGCGATGTGACAGATGTCACAACGTCTCTATGGAAGTCAAAATGTTCCAGCTAGCCTACAAAAGTTTTAAAAGAGATCAGGGGCCTTACCACGATCTGTTAACGCGATTCATTTTAGGACCTAAACTGAATCGAAAGCTGTCAGTTACATAGAAAAACTGTCACAAAATGACAGATCAAACCTAAATTGAATTGCAATGGGACGTTGTGGTAACCCCCCTGACAATATAACAATGCTGCTGACTGTACGTGAAGCTTCATACGTTGACCTACGGTCCTGAAATATTTATATAAAACAACACTAGCCATTAACATCAAATTGTAGTAAGTACTGTCTATGATTAAAACCAGCGCTTGCATATGTTGATGAGACATACGCACATGATAGAGACCTATTCATTAATGCACTTAGTAGAAATCGCAACAGACTAAAAAAACAACACCCTTTTCCACACAGGAATCTGGAAGTAGTAGATTTTTAGAATACAAGATAGATAGGGATAAGAAAACTTATTGCCTTTCAGAGTAGGACTGAATTCTTTCAGTAGTAGAGCAGTGTAAAAAAAAAGAAAGGAGATAGAATTTCCCCACAGCTTAACCTAATGTCGACAGTTCAAATACCTACACTAATGCGCATTTTTAACCTACAGCTTATATACTTGCCTAAGTGTTATGTACTATGTGTTATATGCTATGTGGGCGTCCCCACTTCGAACGAACAAACTTAAAAACGAAACTATAAATGTCATGTATCTGTATGTTACCTATGTATTTATTTACCTACCTATGACTACTACCTATGTCTCTCTACACAAGCGTTTGCCCTACAATAATTTCGTGCACTACAGGCACTGGTCCTTTAACCACGGGTACCATCAGTGGGATCCTCTATTGAGTAACTAACCCAGTACTCAAGTTGTTACCCCCAACAGGCGTGTAAAATCCTAATTCCCTACACAAGCGTTTATCCTACAAAGATTAAGTGCATGGCACTTATCTGTTGAAAAAGGTATACTAATCAATACCAGTATCTATCCGACTATCATTATCGAAGTGCGATGCATGAAAATGCACGGGAATAATTGTCACTCATGGGACACCTAAATTGAATGAAGGTGGCTCTGCCAACAGGCAGACTGGCTAGCGGGTGTTCCAGCGCCGTAGTCCACTTAGTCGCCTCTTAAGACACCCACGGGAGGAAATGGGTTGGTGCGATTCTTACCCGGACACCACACGGGTTAAAAAGAAGTAGACCTAATTTCGAAACAATCCATGTGTGGTTTCACACTGTCACAATGTGTCACATATGGTTCGTTTATTACCTAAAACCTACATGGATAATTTCCTTGACTCAAATTAGGACTAACATAACACCAGGGTGTTTTCATCACTTTAATAAAATAAATGTATAAAGTCATGTTTGTAAACTTAAATATCTTATCAGTGCAAGCATATGCTCTTGGTACAGCCATGGAGCAGTGTCCAAAGTTCACTATTTGAATTATATCAAGTTTATTAATTTCTAGAAGTCTTTATTTTCTAACATGAATTTATATAATATTCAGTTCAAATCCAAGAAATGACAGTTGAATTCTGTAATGGTATTTCCAATGTGAGCAGCTGTTTAAAGATGCCAAGGATAACTATCCCTATATACTACATTGGTAAGTACCACTGAAAATGAGTAGTTTATTCTCCAAAAAAATAGAATTCAAGGGCTATAAAAAATAGTAAAATGATATGAGTTTTTCTCACCGGTAAGTGGAGGTTTTTAACTTGGCTGTGACTTTACAATGTCTTTGACATGCCAAATACCTATTGACTCACAAAATTTCACATATAACCTTCAAAGAAAGATATCAGAGTCTATAGAGAGTACAGCAAAACATCAGTACAGTTCTCTGCAAAAATATGCAGACAAAACGAATATTCAGGTTGGAATAAACAAATATTTCCATCGTCCAATCGGCGACACTCGCGTTCTACATACCAAAATGTCCATTGTGTCATCGCAGCATTAGGTCGCGAGATGCGTTTAGATTAAATCTACATTGTGATTCTAAATTAAACAAATATGGCACTAGGCCGATGTGATTCCAATAAGCAAGCTCTTGTCGCGTTCACGCCATCCTTCCAAGGACCTGTGCTGAGCGATTTGGCAGCCAAGAAACTTTACCACAGACAATCTAGCTCCGTCCTCCCGTACCACAAAGATCGACTTGCATCAGTTGCACCGAATGCATGAAGACTAAAGATTTATTAACAACTCGCTTCAATGTTTCTAAAAGATCTTTCTTACGATTTCTAAATTATTTGTAAAGATATTAATAAACAATAAAATCGATCGGTCTGAACTGTTATCGATTTTATTTGCAACCTCGGTGCGCTCGTAGTTCCGCCGAACATCAAAAGGTGTCACCTTCCCTTGAACGCTCGTGAGTCGCAGATATGCTGTAATAGATGGCGCTATGAGTCTCAAAACCCATAGCGAACGCCTCATAAAATTAGACCGTAACACAAATGACACAACCTTTAAACAAAGATTTAATTGATAATAGCAAATGCAAACCTATTTTTATGCTCATTTGCACTTGTATTGATGACATATCATAAGATTATAACCAAATGTTTAGTTTATTTGGTTAAGAAAATACAAGTTTCAGTTCACTATTGCTGCCGTCAATCGGTAAGGACCGATGACACGAAAATGAACCGTATAACTCTATGGTTAATTTTGGCGTCACAACGGAACTTTTTCACTTCTTCAGTTTGTATGGCTAACTACCAACTAACCAGGCTAACTACTGGCCAATTATTTGGTCCTTGCCCCTTATACATTCTAAATACACAATCATACAATATTAGGGGTCATACTCACTTTGAAGGCTGAGGCTGCAGGCATGTTGAATCTTAACACAGTAATATTCCCGTCATAGTAAACAATATCCAAGGTTCCATTTATGAAAGTGTCAAATCAAATCAATTGTTGTGTTGTACAGGTAACTTAGTTTTGTTTTCGCTAGAAATAGCCGGTCCAAGAATATCCTTTAGACACGAGGACACGCCAAAAAGGCAACACAAAGCGAAATATAATTAGTGAAAGTCCGGCACAGATAAGTCATAATTGCATTTCCAAAATTGATATTGACGGAAGCGGCAATTCCGTCTCCTATTGAGTTAGAGAGGTGGAGAAGTTTCCATTTAGTTATTCTGTTACTTAATGTATTGGCCGCTATGTCTGTGAAAGTGTTCTTATTTTTTGAACTTGATGCTTCTTTTTTATTATTGAAAGTTTGTGATGTCAGTTCTTCGTGTGTAATTTGTTTTATGGGCTTCATTTACAAGCATTAATTTGCGACACAAAACTGACACTGAGTTTATGTTTGTTTAACAACTCACGCTAATTGGGTACCTACACAAAAAAATTTAAATGAAAAATGATTATGTTCTAAACTGATATAAGTACATATCAGTTTAGAACATAATGATTTTTCATTTTGCAAAAATATCTCGAAATATCAGACAACGATTTATTAAGACCTATATCTGGAGCATAGCACTGTACAGCGAGACGTGGACTCTAACCCAGCGTGATAGAGAGAGACTGAACGCATTTGAAATGTGGGCTTGGAGAAGGATGGAAGGTATTAGTTGGACAGAAAGAAGAACAAACTAAGAGGTTCTAAATTTGATAGGACAAAGAAGATGTCTACTAAAAGCGATTGAAAACAGAAGAGGAAATATGTTGGGGCACCTGATACGACATGACAATTACATAAAAACTATAATTGAAGGAAAGATAGAAGGAAGGAGAGGCAGGGGAAGACCTAGACTTGCGTTTATGGACTAAGGTAAAGATAAAGTTAATGTAATGTCGTATCAAGAGCTCAAAACAGTGGCTGAGAGAAGAACAGAGTGGCGATTACTCCACCGACAGGAGCCCGGCTCTTAAATTTATGATGATGAAACTGATATATGGGTATATTAGTTTAGAACATAATAATTATGTTTCGATAGTCAAACACCCTTGGCGAAAGGTTGGTTAAGTTAAAGTTGAAATATAATTTGTTAAACCAAAGCTCAGAAACAAGTAAGTAAATAGGTACTTCTTTAATTCGTTTCATAACATTTGAGGAAAAGATGTCTCGGCACGGCATTTGATTAATGTTATTAAAGAAAGTTCCTTGTAATTTCTGATTAGCTTTCGATTAACACATGGGAGTTGAACTAATCATCGGTGGTTGTCAATAAGTTCGATTTAAACTGGTAAAATTTTACCCTAGTTCAGTAACAGCACGTTATGTTCTATTCAAGTTACACAGTGTCTATTTTTAATATTACCTCAAATTGTAACCAGAGGTTGGTGTTAACCGATATTGCAATTTTTTTTCTTAACCACCATCTTTATTTATTCCATATAAAATAATGCAGCACGCAATGGATCACTACTTTGTCTTACTGACGTGACGTCACAATAAATTGTCACACGTGACCCGATTCTTCCATGTGTCATGTTACATTGTACGCAATACATTGTCGCTCGATAAATTTTTTAAAATTAATTAGGTACTCTTTGGTAGTTAAGACTAACTTAAAATTTTCTTGCAATATCTGTTCATAGCCCTAACACGTACCTCTGGTTACAATTTGAGGTAATATTTAAAAAAACGCAGTCTACATTATTACATTTATTACTGGACCCGCATATTACGTGAATTAGATTGCGCAGCTGTTGGGGTTTTTGCTCGTTACTGTTATTCAGGGAGCATTTCCTTCACAACCTTATATTATCCTGTTAGTGGACGTGAATTTGAATAAATCTGGAATTTACTGCTTCTAAACATATTTTTTTTAAAGAAAACGAATAAAATCTTCATCAGTTCTTCAACAGTTTATTCAAAAGAAAATACACATCGACGTATAATTTAATTACCCATTGTACAAAAAAAAACATATTTTGACATGCCTCTGATAACGTAGGTGTGTTTCGTCCATTTTTTACACTCGCAAATATTAAAGTAACAGATAAAGACGAAGAAACGACATTTTGGGTAAAATAGATTTCATAGTAGTTTATGAATACAGGCCCAGATTTACAGGACAGATTTTAAGGAAAGGAAATATCTACAAGTGAAGTTAATACATCTAGTTTCGTTTAAAATTATGTATTTATGTTAAAAGTAACCTTAAAAGTTCCCAAAACTTGTGGTTTAATTTTAATAGTATAAAAGATAAATATCATTGTTATACTAGCAGGTAGGAAAACTCTGAGAGCTCGTGTTATAAAAAGAGAGTGTTTAAGAGTAAACCTGTGAAAAAGCGCATGGAAAAATAAGCAGGAAATTTCATCCTGCGAACCACAAGTGGTTGCAAATGAGGCACCGGCACCCTAATTAAAACTTTTTTGTTTAAAGTGAAATGCCGCCGCTAGTATAAGTAGGAATAAAAGTTTTCTGCTTGTTATCGTTATCACTCTTGCTACTTTGTTGTACTTTTAATAGCAGAGACACTCAATGACAAGAGTTTTAGAGAAGGCAAGCCCTGTTTTTTTATGAGAGCATTCCTTGAACGCCAGGACAAAAAAGTTAAACTTGTAGTAAAAAAACAACTGTTATTATATCTTGGATGTAACTTTAAACTTTAAATTCGCAGCAAATGACAATAAATCCCTTATTACCTTCATGATCATGATCAATATTACATTAAGATATTAACCTCTTAACGAAGCTAAGTTAAAGTGGGATTGGACTGGTCACGTCTGCCGCATGCCCGGTGAGTAGGTATAGAGTGAGTATATGGGCATATAGGACCATGAAGTGGAAACCTCAAAACTCGAAATGGAGCGGCAGACTTGCTTGGCGATGGCGGGATGAGTTGCACTCCTCTTTAAAGGACTTGCCAGATCAAGCTATAAACCGCAAGCAGTAGAAGAAGAGGGGTCATGCCTTTGCCCAGCGGTGGGACACATCAGACTCTATATAATAACGTAACAAATTATTTCATTAAATATTTTTGTTCCGTGTCAATTTAACGTGGAAGTTGCCGTCATTAGATTTTTAACGATATGATACTGAGAACAAGTAAAATTGAAAAATAAACCATCGTCACTGTACCGGAAATACAAAGGGCGCGATTTCGAGTCTTGTCCTGGGCTTCATGTGATGTGATGATGGTTTATTTTTCCATTATATTTGTTCTCTGTATCATATCGTTTAAATAAATATTAATATGTTTTCAAATTCAATGCCCTTCCTTTTTATTAGAGTTCCGTAGTCAACAAGGAACCCTTATAGTTTCGCCATGTCCGTCTGTCCATCCGTCCGTCTTCGGTTTAGCTCAGTTACCATTACTACTAGAAAACTTCCCTCTGGGTTGGAAGGTCAGATGGTAATCGCTTTCGTAAAACTAGTGCCTAGGATTTGGTGCCAATGCGGACCCTGGGCTCCTTTAGGGGCACAACCGGGAATAACGCTAGGAGGATGATGATGACCATTACTACTAGAAAACTGTGTTTCGGCATGGGTATATAAATCAATAAAAAAAATGTAACAAAGACAGACAGGCAACTACGGAACCCTACACTACGCGTGACCCGACACGACACTTGTTAATAAAAGTATTCGTATCTAAATACCACATCATCGGCCTGCAGGATGTGCCATATGAATAAAGCTCGAGTCTTGTAGCATCGAGATCAATGAAAATCATGTCAAGAAATATTTATTTTTTCACACCTCATCACCATCATCGTATCAGCCGAAAAACGTCTACTGCTGGATATAGGCTTCCCCCAAAAAGTGACCCGATTGACGGTCCTGCGCTACCCTAACCTTTACCAGGTCATCAGTCCACCTAGAGAAGGGTCTACCCACACCACATTGCGCCTGCCTGTACGTGGTCGCTACTCGAGAACCTTTCCGGCCCAACGCCACTGCCACTTAAGTTTGGTGATTCGGAGGACTATATCGGTTACCTTATCTCTCCTAATGTCTGATGCGATCACGCAGAGAAGTCCCCAGAATAGCCTTCATTGTCTTTTGGGTGACTTTGAGCCGTCTAATGCAGCCCATAGAGAGCGACCGCGTTGCAGTGCCACATGTCATCACTGGTCAAAGACTCTCGTCTTGAGATACTGTGGAATATTAGACGAAAAGAGGTGCTATAACATAGCTTCCAGAATGCCGTCCAACCGAGTTGGATTCGATGATTGACCCCTTTCACACCTACTGGTTACATATTTCCTATAAACGTAGCATATAATCGATCCAGCAGACATTCGCACCAGCATCATTAGTAAAACCTTCACGTCCATCAGAATATAGCAAATAAACGGATGCTGCTATAACAAATGAACCTTCTGTTTTATTTTCACAAAGATGGTAACAAAGGTTTCTATAAACCTGTATGACAACACGTGTTGGTTCTCGAACAATATCCATTCAAAACTCCGGTACAAAATTGAATTATTTTCCACGAGATATTTTGTAAGCGATTATTAAACTTTCATCTGAAACCCCTTTAGAAATGGCACCATTCATGTAATGTGACGCAGTAGGTCGGTATTAATTGACGAGGGTCGCCTCGTAGCCGCTGGCAGGACATATTTGTATTAGTTGCAGATTATGAGTAAATAAATGTTTTCTGAGTGGCGGGTGGTGGTTCCTTTATACAGTGGAAATGTATTAAGGCAACATTTCTCTTGAGAAGTTTATCTATGAAAATAATTACGTAATTAAGTCAAATTCTGTTTCGTGGAACTAACGGCTTTTAACCTAATTGCTGCAATAATTAATAAAGCTGCTTCAGATCTCTGTAATGACGTAAAGAGGTCTGCTTCAGCAATGATTGCTGATATGTAATTTAATTGAACTTTTATTCCGATTAACATGTTCATATTTCGATTAACATGTTGATGCTCACAAATTCAAAATGTGCAATCAAAAATAAATAGCAAGACTGTCAAGCAATTGTGTTGAAAAATAATTTAATGGATTGCTATTACTGCGCAAAATAATGGCATCTTAATGTATCATTTCACAATTTAATCCAGCTTTTCACTCAATCGAAAACTCGACCTCATATATTGAATGGTTTAATCCCAAGCGAAATAATTAAACAATAAAACAAATAGATATTTCATGTTCTCTTCGAGTGTCACTTAATAACAGACTGCTGCTGCTGACCCTGACTTTAACAAGTAACAGTTCTAAGAAAATAGAACTGTTACTTGTTAAAGTCAGGGTTGTCATATTAGCCTCGGATAAAAACCTACTGAATAATGTGAGGATTCTCGTAATGCCTGTGTACTGTAACGTCTTGGAAGCCATTAGGGAATGAGTGCTGCGGTCATTTGTCGCATGCAGGAGTTCAATTCGGCTAAACATTTCGCGTTCACATTTAATACGAATGAACGCGCACTCGTGTTACAAAATAAGCTAGCAACCGGCGGATGCGAGCCATTGACATCATATGACTGCGCAATGTCCAACCGAATAGACCTCCAGTAATACGTCGGGCTGTTGCTACAGCGACAACGAGAATTCTTAGGAATTTGCCGCGATTAAAGCAAAACAGAAGTCATAAATTCTTGTCCATTGCACATTAGTTTTTCATAGAGACTGAGAAAAGACCAATGGATTTCCAAGAACTAAATACTCTCTAAACGATATAAGTACCTAATATTCTTATGTTTTTTAGACAATGGATTTCCACGACGTTAACCAATAATTTTATATTATTGGCTCTTCATACCTTTTTCAGCATAGTTTATTTTATTATTTTGTTGTTTTACATAATTATGAATTGCAATTTGCAAATGACAAAATAAGTTTCTAACATATTTAACACAGACCAACCAACTTATAAGTACTAGCACAACTACTTGCTCTGTGGGTAGTAAGGTCGCCAGACCGCCCGAGAATGGGCTGCAGTGAAGTAACGGACCAGGCATTTCTGTCTAGCAGTCGACATAACGAATCCTCAAATCAATAAAGGGTTGCCAACGCTATTGTGATTCTTCTGGCGTCACAAGCGTCCATAAAATACGGTGTCTGCTTGTCATCAGCAGGCTGTATGCTTGTTTGCAACCGTGGTATAGAAAAAAACGTTGATAAAGTTACTACAGTGGATGTCAAAGAGATGTTTACATTTGTCGCCGGATTACATTGGAATAAGTTGCAAAAGTGTACACATATCTTTGACGTCAACTGTTCAAAAATAAAAGCCCTCGTAATGTAGTATTTTTACAGATGTAAAAGTATATTCATCGTTAGTGTTCAGTTAGGAATAAAAGCGCATTAGTTAATACACAACATTGTGTATCATTATCATCCATATCAATGAAAAATATCAAGCGTTTACAACCGTTTTTGGTTGATAACGACCCCATTATTCGTTATTAGCTATTTTCATTTTTAAACACTTAATAACCCGTAGAAAAATAAGGATAGCTATGGTAGATAGATAATTACCATACTAGATTTTTTAAATGTTCGTTAAAAATAAGATTCTGCCGAAGTAAGATAAAATGAATAAAAAGTGTTTTGCAGTGTATTACTTTTATTTCATGTTCAGGATTTCAATCGTTTCACTTCAATATCAACATGTCCTTCAACCAGTTTTTCGTTGAAAATTGTAGCATTCATGTATACCCGCGCTTTGGTGAATGGCAAATGCTGAATGAAAATGGAGGGCACGTTTGCCGTCGTCACGTTTGTGACTTTGTACTTTCCCTGCGGAACAATGCGTTATTGCTTAATTATATATATAACTCTGTACACCTGACTAGTTTCTTATTTCATTTGTAATCTTTATTGTTGGTTATAGGTCGAATCAAATACTTTTTTACATTAGGAAATAATTGCAGTACTATATTCACCTTTGGCGTTGGACATGTCGGAGGAAGAACTTTCCGTATCAACGGTCCAATAATTTCATCCTTATAAACCATATTGCACCATTTGTAATGTAGTTCAAACAGCAGCGGACCATTGTTTGGGAATTGGATAGCGTAAAAGTTTAGCTGTAAAAAAACGAATTCACATTTCACAAACATTGAACATGTTTGCACTTTGGCGTCTCTGTCTTAGAAAAAAAAGAATAACGGAGACGTCAAAATGAGGATATATGTCTCCTTCTGTCAAATATCGCGGATGGAAAAATTGGCCCAGGGTGATTCATTTACATTTTATATTAACAACAGCTTCTGCCCGCGACCCCGTCCGCGTGGAACTCGTTTTTCTCTTAGCTCCATACAAACTGTTACCCCCCCCCATTTCACCCCCTTAGGGGATGATAAAAACTATTCTATGTCATTCTCCATCCCTTCAAATATCTCCACTTAAAAATCACGTCAATTCGTCGCTCCGTTTTGCCGTGAAAGACGGACAAACAAACAAACACACACACTTATAATATTAGTGTGGATTTTTCTCGGAGGCATGTCGATACGTTTCTAGTTAACTAGTGAAGTGCTTACGGTGATATTGTTGTCGAAGTCTACAAGCGTTTCAGCCTGCATATTCATGTAATACATTGGGTCTCGTCGACTGTACCGCGTCGCTGTTATGGTAACGTTTGAAGCATATTTCCGATTGTAGTACGTCGCCATCGGGTGTTCTGTCGCTATGTAAAAAGTCTGAAAAAAGTGGTACAGTCGAAGTCACAGAGATATATACATTTTTAGCCTTATTGCATTGGAAGAAGGTGCAAATTGTACTGTTTTTCTTAACGTTGACCATGTACTGACAAATACTGTGTCTTGATTATACAATAACGTGTATAGTCAGATATAGTCAGTCGAAATGTCGAGGTAAATCGTCATGTTGGCAAGATGTTGTAAAATTGAAATTCGCATGCGATGAAATTTCATTCACATTCACTACGTAAAACGAAAGGTATATATGTTACGTCATGACCTAGCCTAGACCTCCACAGGAGGTTACCATAGACAAACGTCGTTTCCATACCCATAGTGGGATCGATAGCATACTTTATTATGTAATAAATAATAGTTGACTTTTCTCGTGTTGCATATTCAAATAGCATACCACTTAATGGCTAAATCAAAATTTTAATCAACTTGTGCGTTTCACTATTTATTACTGAAACGTATAATTAAATTCATAATTATAACAAACTTACTCACCCGTTTTGTTGTAAATGCGCTCAGCAGAAATACAACGTAAAAGAGAAAAACTAAACGCATTTTTTTAGTTCCGTCCTTCATGACTACTAACAAACAATGATGACAGGCGATGATGACATTGATGACCTCTCTACAACGTTTTGTAATTATAACCGAATCAGTAGCTAAATACTATCATCAACGCCAGTGTATCCGTCGGCTATCAGCACGTAATTTGCCTTTTATAGAGTTCAGTAACAAAAATCTAATTTGGGTACGTTATAGAATTTAAAAAATAAAGGAGAAGGTATCATGTTGAATGATGAAGAACTGGCGTCTACTCCACTGACAGGAGTCAAGCTCTTAAATTATCATGATGATTTAGAAGTACTATTTTTTATCGATGTAGATGAAGCTGCATTGAATATATGAAGGGCAGTTTTGTACCAGTAAAAATATGAAGTCTGCGAGAAAGATATGGTGTAGTTAATATAATTGTCTTTTACCTCAATGCTCTATGCAATTGAAATAAAATGCAAGAAATAAGATGCAAAACACAAAAAAAACGCCTGGATTCGACTAAAAGTCAAGATTAAAATAATTTACTTTTAAAGCAAAGTTTTAACCGACTTCAATTTTAGCAGGCCAAGCCACGAGAACATTTCCACATCTCTTTTCCAATTTATCACATGAACTGATATCCGAGAGCAAAAATGCGTCGATTAAGTATTAGAGAAAAAAACCCAATCGCTGTATGTGTCCCGATAATATTTGAGGACTTCCGTCAATTCCACAAGGATCACTTTTGGCACTTCATTAGTTGCTATTTTAATGGAATCTTATCAGAAACTGTGACGTACGTACTTTTAATTACATAATTGAGTAATTCTATAAGTCATCTGTGGGTTTTCATCATCAATTCCCCTCCACCAAATGTATGATTTCCGGGTGTAAATACACGAGTTATAATAGAAAATACTTACCAAAATTACTACACGCGTGCCTAATATAATTGAGGAGTACCCTCAATTCTTCATAGAACAACATTTAACACATTAACATTTAACATTTTTACATTTTCTGATTATGAAAAAAAAGGGACCCACCTGGAAGCATATGCTTACAAACGAAAAAAAAATTCGAATCCGCTCATCAATGAAGGAGTTTTGAGGTAACAAACATTGAAAAAAAAATATACAACTGAATTGAGAACCTCCTCCTTTTTTTGAAGTCGGTAAAAAAAACAACCGAATTGAGAACCTCCTCCTTTTTTATGAAGTCTGTTAAAAACGAATCAATCTATCTAATAGGGTAATTACTTTATTTTTGGTTGGTGGATTTGACACTAGATAATCAGTCACGTGTGTAAACATAGGATCAAGTACCTACGAGTTTGGTCATAAATTATTGGAAGGATGGTTAAAAAAAAACTCGGTAAGACTATACCTATATAACGAAACAAATTATTTAGGTAATTAAATATCTTTGTTTCGTGTTATTTTAACGAGGAAGTTACCCCGATCATTTTTTACGATTGGACTGTTGAAAATGGTTTATTAATACAAGAATTTCGGTATACCGGCCTACCTGATGGTAAGTACCTCATCTTATTTAGATTTCCCTTCGGATACAATTAGACCCAGTGGGATTTTTTGCATTTGCCCCTACTCCCAAGTTTGGTGTTGCTGCATCATTTCCACAAACCTGATGATGCAGCTCTGCGGTAGTAGCTTGTTTTTAATTTAATTTATTTATTTAATAAACGGAATACAAAAACTTAATAATTAACAGGGTACCACAAAACTGTCGGAAAGGTTTGTCTGTGTGATTACTTCATAGTACAGAGTTAACAAACTTTTGTTGTGGATGTGGCAATTGCTAGGCAAATCATTTAACTTATTTTTAATTTAAATCTTTTGATTTCCACGTCCATGATACTTACTATAAGTTTTTCGCGGAAAATTGTAAAATTAATATACACCCTTTGGAAATGGTATATGCTCAATGTAAGGTATGGATAGACCCGCCGTAGTAAGGTTTTTGGCTTTGTAAGCAATATGAATATCGGGTTATATTGACTACGTCCTTCCTTCATCCAGGGCCTAAATTATTATAACAGAGGGGTGATCACGTACATTTTGTAACGTATGCTAGGACAACTCAAACTGTCATTTTCCCATAAAGCCTCTCACAGACTGGAGCGGCCTGCGGTGGCGGTCAATAGTTAATTTGTCAGTTAATGACAAGTTTAGCATTGTCCGCCGCGGCCAGGCTGTGCCAGTGTGATGCGGGCTTAATTAAAGTGACATTTAGATCTACCTGATACACATACTATGTATTACGTCATCAACCTGCCGATTAAAGTACTTTAAAGGGCGTTCTGTTTCAACGTAAGTTGTCCGCGAAGAAATAAAATCTGCAAGCGTAAGCTACAAGATATAACGTAAAACGGATATGAATGACTCCAAGGTCAACCACATATTCCTCGGTCGGTAGTACATATCCCTGTCTCACTCTATCATACGGCTTGTAAGACGTTGCAGTACACTACGCAGGAATGTCTGCATACAACTTATAGATCAGTGCCGTTCTTCGACTCACGCTATGGATTTTTTTGTTTCATAGAAAGTTGTTGAGAAATGATTTAGGAAATTAAATGGTCATACACATACATATCAATACTAGTTCATGAGATTTCCGATGTAATCGATTTGCAAAATTACAAGTTTGTAGTTAGTTAAAGGAGTTAATGAGTTATCCGCGGACAGACAGACAATAGCGAAATTCAAGTAATAAATAAAACAATTAAATAAGTTTCACAAAATCGAATGTTGTCAGAATGGTATGGAGTGGGAATATTATGGTACGCATAATCAATAACTTCAATAAGTAAATCTGTATAAACATGCATTGAGTACGTTGTCCATTAAGTATAATATAATAGGGGAGTGTTAACATGAGAAGATAATAAATATAGCTACGACGAAAATATAAAAAGTAAATATTTACCCATTTCGTTGAAAGAGATCTAAACAGAAATACCGCGAAAAAGAGAAATATAAAATAACTTTCTCGCTCATAGCCGCCGCGTTTTGAGTACCTATGTACATACTTTACGCACTGGTCGACCGTTGCTATACAACTCATACTGCACCTCAGCAAATTAATATAATGACACATACACCTTGAATATGGGCAAGCGTGGCGTTGCGCGCATATTTTACTTTACCCTCAACTGTTCATTTCAAATCCTTTCTAAGACACTTGGGTTTACACTAGCACCAGAGGAATAAATCATTTCAATAAGTCAAAAATGCGTGCCAAAATTTAAATTTCACCAACACCATGAAATGCATACATTTAGCGATTTTAAAAGTAAAAGCGATGAAGTACCTACCAACTAAATGGTATTTGCGATGCCGGCGTAGCATTCCACCGCTATGCTACGCGCCTAGCGCTACGCGTAGTTTGTAGCAGCTTAATACATTCACTGCCATACACTAACCCGCTGACAACCCCTGTAGACTAGTTGGTAGTGACCCTGCTTACGAAGCCCTGCCTATTTATTTATTTTATTTTATCGATATGCGCCCGCTAGGCGGGTTCCTGGCAGTGAAAGCATTACATTTAAATATGTAGCTAAAGTCGTAGCCCTATTACGCATGGCGTGTTGGGATTAGCAGTGAATGGGTTGAGTGAGAGAGTGGTTTTTAGTTGGCAGAGAATTGACATCTTTTTATAAACGTCTATGTATACAGTCCTTTAAAACTGCAGTGCCGCAGCATATATATAAAAGTATTGTTTTCGTTCTTATTCATGCATGAACGCATATATTATACTAGGCGTAAAGCGGGCAAATTTGATTTTACTCTCTTTCGCGCTCGTTATAAAGCACGTAAAAATGAGCACACAATAGTAATTGGCTATTAAATGACAAGGACAAAATCAAATGCACCTAATTCATGCGTTTTACTTGGTAAGCACATATTGAACACGAAATGGATTGCTAACCATGTCCTCTCTCCCGCGTACCAATCAAAGTTATATTTAATTTCCTATCTATTTTAGTTGAACGGGAACCAATGCTAGATTTATTTTTAAACGATTGCGCGCAAGCCCAAAATATGTCAACGTTTATTGCCAACGTCAACAAAAAATGCAATGCGTGTTCTGCGCTCGATTTAATAAGCTTGTGGAAGGAAATGTGCAAAATACATTAAAGTCAAATTGAAACTCAATCAATTTGAACTTGCGGTCCAAAAGGGAAATGCCACCAGCGACATGGGGTCCTTACCGCAGGCAGAACTTTTGGACGGACTTTTTATTTTGTAATTTAGTTTTAATTTTTTCGTTTTATTATTTTTTATTTAGTATGATTGAGTTGTGTGATTATGGTTGACATATTTTTGTATTCAATATTTTAATATATTTATTAAATTAGTTATCTATTAATTTGAACTTAATTTTGAATTGACGACCACTTCAGCCTAGTTGGCAGTGATGCAGTGACACTCTACGAAGCTAAGGTCCTAAGTTGACTAAAGTGCCAAGGCAAGGGAATTCATGTATGTGATGTACCTGAATGTGTTCCTGATTCATGGATGTTTTCTTTGTATTTAAGTGTTTATTTATAATTGTGTATCATCCATAATACGAGCTTTGCTTTGCGCATTCAGTGATCTCGACATTTTATTTATTTATTCCATAGTTTAACACCTTACAGTCAAGCTACACGTGTTAACAGGAGAGTCATAATATAGTGTTGTGCGGAAAACATTATTTATCTTATAAATTACAAATTATATTTTACAAATATGGCTAGTTCTCATAAAGTAAGTCACAAGCGTCTCCTAACAGAATTTTCCCGGAATGGAACTTACAGAGCCAAATGGGAAGAAATTGCTAAATCCACCAAAATATTAGTCATCAAAAAATCAATATTTAACCAATTCCTGAAAAAAGAAGGAAAAATATTAATAAATATTTTAATTTTTGTTTTGGTTAATTTACATTAGCTCTTCAATAATAATAAATAAATCACACAAAAAAAACATGGACGTGTTTTTATATATTTACTTCCCGATGGAAATTTTGGTGGATTCTTAGATAAGGCATCTTAGAATAACATTTGGAAATTAAACAAACAAAAAAAACGCTGTTAAAAATTAATTTTCGAAAAAAAAACGTAATTTTCCTGGGGTATCTCACGAATGAATGCGGTGAATCGGATGGTTATAGAAGCGAAATGAAGATGTTAGTTGGCTTATAACGTAAATACCTAAAGCGCGCAGGACGCGCCCCGTGCTAATCCTATCTTGGACTCCATCCAAAACAACTCCGCATCGACTTCTGCGGATGTGGATTTTGCGGATGTCGAAATTGATGCGGAACTTCCGTGCTTGCGTATGCGCATGCAAATGTCTCCAACATCCCTGCTATTTACAAAGAGCTGCACCTAACTATAGTATCATTTACTTAATCTTGAACATACATTACACAACAAACAGTTTATCCAAATACGTATTATGTAACTAGTTATCCTCGTGGCTTTACCCGCGTATTACAAAGAAGACAAACAAAGTTGCAGTATAAATATAGTCCATTGAAACGTTTCTCTATATACACTCTGGAGAAAGATTTTCTTAATCAGCTGATTAGTTCCGGGAGATTAATCCCTGCAAACAATATACAAAATAACTTTTATAGACGTCTATATATGTAGTATATGAAGGGTCCACGGAAAAAACATGTCTAATAGTCATTTTTTTCGAAAAATGAGATTTTAATCTCAAAATGTAGAGCTCTCAACGAACTATTTACCTGCACCTTCTGATATAATTGTAAACATTAATATAAAACCACTTTTTTGCACTTGAAAAGCATCTAATCGCGAAGATAGTATGGTTAATTGAGTCATTCTAAACTAAAAAACCGCAATATCTCGAAATGTTGTCAATGTGACTAGACATGTTCTTTCTGTGGACCCTTCATATATACATGCGAAGGCTCCAGTTAATGTATGGCCCAATAATCCGCGTCCACTATACATATCTGTCTATTTTTAACAAATGATGAAGAAAGAAAAAGTAAGAGAGGCAGATAGGTGTACGCTGATTATTAATACAAATACAAATAACTTTATTTTGCATGAAATATGGTACAAAAGGTGGTCAGAGAATATTATATAAGTAACATATATTTCACCAGCATCTGGTATGCAAACAATTACTTACAACTGAAACTAAGCTTAAACAATGTTCAGGCCTATATAATTATCACCTATCTCAGTCAAAAGATGCCATGTATTCCTCGACGGAATAGAAGGCCTTTTGTAAGAGCCATACTTTTAGTTGCACTTTAAACATTTTCAAAGGCAACTGTTTGATGTTATCATCCAGTCTATTATATATTTTTATGCTCATACAAAAGGTGTTTCTGCTATACAGAGCTGTTCGCTTGCGAGGTATTGCTAGCCTATCAGGGTACCTTGTATTAAAATTAGATACATCTTGAAGCGTCTTAAAAAGTTCTGGGTTCATTTTAACAAACACACATATTTCGTATATGTACATACAGGGTACTGTCATTAGCGCAAGATCTTTGTACAATGATCTGCAAGATGTCATAATATCAACATCGCAAATTGCTCTGATGCATTGCTTTTGAGCTATCAGCGCTCGCTTTGCATGGTGTGAGTTTCCCCATAGAATGATGGCATATCTAAGTAGGGAGCAAACATATTGGGCCGTACATTACCCGGATCCGGCTGTTTTAGTATAATTGTCTTTTAATGACGAAAACGCAGGACTCACATTCAACATCGAGTTTGAAAAATGATCAATGGTCGTCTGAACAAAGCCATATCTGATAACAACAGAAGCATTTCCAGTGCGTCATTAAACAATTTAACGAGGCAACACAAATTTTCCATGCAACACAACCGCTATTAAACACATATTCCCTCCAAGTCACTCGTTCAGTACTTCTTACGTGCATTTTCACTCTAAGCGGGCTCCCTTCAAAATGTGCCTTACGTGCACGTATTAAGGTTGTGACTACCAGTGTGTTCAGTTAGAAACTTATATACTTTATATTTCTTCACCGTCGCACAGGTCGCGCTTTGTTCTTGAAAAGTTGCTTTGTTTGTTGGTTTCCCATGGCGCGCTAGACTCGTGGACGTGGCATTCTGATATTCTATAACTTGTTTGTTTTGAGTTGACAATACCTTAAAACAAAATAAACTTGTTTCGTTTTCTACCTTACGATGCTAGTGTAATCGTTTGTTACCATATAAAGTCGGTATGTTTTATTTTTAGACTGGCTACTCATACCGCGTTTCATAAATATCTATCCAAACAGTACTGTAACAGGACCAAATATTTAAACGGATGCTTCCTTAGCGCAAAAGCCACTTGGGTAATAAAAAAAATCGGAGAAATATGTTGATCTAAAATTATGACCTCTAAGTAGTGTATCTTGGCACCACGAGACCATAGCACAGCAGTCAATGCAGATATTGAGGTAACATCTTGTAATTAGTCATAGATAATAGTTTTTGCATATTTGTTTTTAAACGATATTTTTGTGTTTACTTGTTAAAAATATTTGATGATGAAATAAAACTACTTGTGTCACCCCAGAAAAGAAAAATAAAATAAAATAATAAAAACGTTGTTTCAATGAAAACCACCTGGATATAATTGCTCACAAGCTCAAAAATGTACCGTTTCATTTTTTGCTCCTATTCCCGGCCACACCCTGTATATAGTTGGGTGTGGCAGAAGAAACATCAGAGTCAAGTGAATGCAGTGGAAATGACGAAAATTGAGAAGGGCATGCTATTAGGTCAGTCATTAATAGGTCTCTTATATTGACGTCATATTAGGGTCAGTCATTACCGATTTAGTGTGTCCCGAGGACATAGGATCATTTTAATCCCGGAAATCATCCCCTGAGGATGATGAAACAAAAAACATACAACCGTATGGATCGCCAATATAAACGAGTTTCATGTGGACGCAGTCGCGGGCATAAGTTAGTTGTAATATATGTATGAGATCAAAATTATACAATAGCACAGTAAATATATTAGCTACCTATATCTTTACTGTGACAATAGGTTATATCCGTTTGTATCGGACGATTCCAGCAGCGCAGCGTCTCATAAATATGTAGTAAATCATATACTGATTTAGACTTTCACGATTCTCGGAGTATTTTTACTGAGCTTTAATCGCGAGTAATTAACTTATGTACTATATCGTTGAGGTATGTAGCTACGGTAGGCTAGTGGTTCAGGCATGCGGCTGTCAAGCGGCGGTCCTTCGAATCCCGGGACGTACCGATGAGTTTTTCGGAACGCATGTACGGAATATTTACCGTTAGGTTTTCGGTAAGAAAAACATTCCTGGGGAAACCGGTCTAATTCTAATAAGGTCTTGTTTTCCCTCTGGGTTGGAAGCAGTCGCTTTCGTAAAACTAGTCCCTATGCCAAATCTTGGGATTAGGGATTCGGAATGATATAATATAAGGTAAGTACTCGGGATTGCGTAGTACAAATACCAAGTTACAAATACCCTTTTCTGACAACTCGAAAAATTTATTGATTTATTTGTAAACCTCACAGAATAGTTCTGTGCTTGAACGTCATGCATTACGTGCTAAAATGCCCACAATACTACGTAGGTACAACTCTTCCTAATATATTTTTTGCCTACCTAAGACGTATCATAAAACAAACGTTATAAAAACTATGATTAATCTACAATGTACATTTCTGCTCCAAATGTATTCCCCTCGGGAAAATATATGAAATCCCCTAGACGATTTACGATAAAGGGCGTAAAAAGTATTAAAAAGAGAATACCCGTTAAACCGGTCCCTTTACCTACATTGCTCGGGAGCAATAGTAATAAAGAAGGTTGTATTTCCCTCAACGCCTTTCTTTCCTCTGGCGACTAATTGCAAGTTTCTTCTGAACATCTGCAGTCCTCTTAATTAATGATCATGTCCCGCCTTCTTTCGAGGACATGTCCGATTTGCTAGTGGGAATAAATGTAGTAGGCTTGTTGTAATAAAACTAACTACGTACAGAAATACATATTCATTGCGTTATTATTCGCCCTAAGGCTGGCGTGAGATGGCGCGCGCGAAGCCGAGAACATACCAGAGCTAGTACAACTTGCTGCGACTTGGAGCATTGCACGCGAGTTAGACACTCGACGCGAGACGGTTAGATTTCCTGGTCTTGCGTCACGCCCCTGTGTCATACGTATCGTTATCGCGCTTTTCCTCCCGCCAATAGTGTCTTGTGCCAGCCGTGCGGATGCAAAAGAAATTCAAGTACATATAGTCAAGACCAGTAAAATCGGGTACATACATTTTGTACCAAACTTTCAGACGCATAGACCCCTTTTTAGGCTTCCGTTAGTCAACAACGAACCCTTATAATTCCGCCATGTCCGTCCGTCTGGCCATCTTCGGCGAAGCTCAGTAGCCCTTACCCGTCTACAAAAGAGATGAATGCAACCTTGAAAAAAAAAACCTTTTTCTCGTTAAACCCAAAGTGTGAGGTACCGTTGAATAGCTTGTTCAAAAGTATTATGGGTTTTTTAAACCATTTTTATACTTAGTGATTCGTTAGCGAAATATTGGGCTTTAAAGCCCTAATTTTTGTTCGATACAGCATGTATACATACAGCATACTACTCGGGATGTGAAAAAATTCGTGGCAGTAGTACATATAATTATTAATTAGTTTAAAAACTTAAAATGCCAACTTTCTTACAAATTCGGCCGACACAAACGCACCATTTACTTGGCGCGTGTCGATGTAACACATACAGACAGGCAACTACGGAACCCTACACTCCGCGTGGCCCGACACGCACTTGGCCGGTTTTTATTCTTAGTACAGTATATAATACTGCCACCTGGTTCAACTGATCTACTGCCAGGTTGGGTTTATTTGCTCTAAACGTTCGGCAAAAGATTGTTCGTGTCCAAAGTCAAACTGAGAGGTGGGGTTCATAACGTAATTTGATTGCAATAAGTTCGCAAAAAACACGTAGGTAAAAACTAATTTGCGATGTCAATCTGACCTGTAGCCACCCAGTGGCATTTAGTAACCATACACTCATGATTTTTCATTGATACGAATACCTAATGTATTTATTATAGTAGTAGTAGTTAGTAGTGATGAAATAGCTCGCCTACTGTTATTGTTTGTGTCTCGTATCGATATTCTTTCAGCCCTCTGTTGACGCAGATAGAGTTGGCACGTCTAATTTACTTCGATGAAACATTAATTATCCTGCAATTCCTGGGGAAAATCGTTGCTGTTTCTTGAATAATGTATAGCATTGAATCGAATGGCGTACAAAGCTAGTTTTCTCTACATAGACAAGATACATTTTGTGACAGTATTATATAAAATCATTTTCACAATAAACTTACGGGATCTTTAACTAAATTTAGCACATTCAGAGCTTTTTTACATTAAGTATAACAAAAAACAGCCTAATCATTGCAAAATCAAGTATTTTCAAGTATACTTAATATAAATGAACAAACCCTTTCGATATTAAACATGACGTCACACGGAACTTTAACGGGCTATATTTCCACAATTTTTGGTTTAAATGACAAACAAAAAATTATACGTGTGTCCAATATTTTTTGATAATCTAGTAACGGACTAGATACCTATATTTTATTAGGAAAGTAGCCAATAGACCCGTTGTGAGTAGCTTTTATTTCGCCAACATTTCTGTCAGTATCGAGCACTGGGGCATTTACCTAACGCGAAGAATTAATTAGCGTAATAGTTAGGAACATTGTAAGCGCAAAGACGTTCAAAAATGATAAATCACTTGAAAAAGCCCATATCTACGAGTCTCCTCGGCTCATGACGGTCCTCCTGCACTAAGTGGTTCACATTTTACAAGTGCAGCCATTTCCGGGTCGCTTCATCTTCATTACCAAAGACGTTCGCAACTAATTGCCAATACGACGGCTAAGAGCATCTATTTACTTGCGGTGTGTTTCGATTACGTACGTTATCAAGCGATATTGAAATTTCAGGTTAAACTTTGTACTCCGGATATCACCGTGCGGATTATAAATAGAATGATTACGAATTTTTACTGAGTACAACTTCCACAATTTATGATAACTATGATAAGTTGTGGATTAAGTATAATTAAATTACCTGGCAACCGTACTGTCTTTTCAAAGATCTCACGGTTCTAAATACTGATTTGCCATACGATAAATAAATAAATAAGTATAATGAGAAATTGAAAAGTGGTAGAACCTTGTCATACCGTTTATAAATAATAAACGGTATAACGGTACTTTATAACTAAGCATTTTAAATGCTAAATGTCTGTAAATGTACATGTATACATTATCACGCCAAAATAAATTTTAAGTTAGCTGTCTTTGGTTCGAATCTCGGTACAAGCACATCGAAAGTGAGATGTGCATGAATATTTCTGTCCCTGAGTGTAGTTTTCTTTGTATTTAAGTATATATTTATCTATATAAGTATGAACCAATAGTACAATAATGTAAAAGCATATATTACAAGCACGTTCCTTAGTTTGAAACTAAATCAATTTGTGTCAGAATATACCCGGACATCTATTTATTTATCGTTAATTACTTGGGTTCAGTTCATTCTTAATATTTATTGTCTTTGTAAATTGAAGAAGACTAATTATCGCTTGTGTTTGTCTCAGAAATGTCTCTCAGCTCTTAATTAATTTATGTACATGTTTTCTGCTAAACAATTAAATATATTTGAAGTATTTAGTTACCTAGGCTTTCGTTGTCCCTACGAGTATTAAGTGCTCTTAAGCATCAATTTTGAGCCATGTTTCTATATCCGTTACTTAACCTAGACCTAGATGATTACATTTTGTTTCGTAAATTACCTTTTAAAAGAAATATGAATGATAGCTACATCAATGAAGAAATTCCTCAAGAAAATTGCACTGTCTAATCATTGTTAATCAAAGTCTAAGTTATTCATTCGTCAATTTAGGCATATTACATGCACCTACGAAAGTCGATAAACTACCACCGGTCTGGAAAGAAAACCTCTACTTCGAGAAGAACCTGCGTAAAAAATTCGGCGAGGTATCGTTTTTTTAAACCAGTGTACAATAATATATACTGTGTAGGTACTGTTTTCAGTCAACACTTAAACACAGATTATTTAAATACAAATACAGTCTGTAACATACTGAAAGTAAATATTTAAACCCGTATAACAAATAGACGTATAGAGAATAAGCTAATGATACGCGATTACGCTGACCTATTAAAAATATTGTGAGAGAATGGTGAAATTTTTAATCAATACAAGTTTTACTACATATTCACGAGACACTGTGGCTGGAATCGTCTGATAAAAACGAATAAAACCTATGTGTGACAACAGTAGAGATATAACTAATATATTTACGGTGCTATTGTATAATTTTATTCTCTTACATATATTACAACTATCATAAGCATAAGGGCATAAGCCCACAACTCCGTCCGCGTCGATTTCGTTTTTATCGTATCCTCGCACAAACTTGTAACCCCCATTTCGTCCCCTCAGGGCATGATTACCTGGATAAAAACTATCCTATGCCCTTCCCCGAAATTCAAACTATCTCTATAACATATTTCGTCTCAATCGGTTCAGCGATTTAAGCGTGAAGGGGTAACAGACAGATAAACAGAAAGACATACTTTCGCATTATGTTATTAGTATGGATTAAAGTGTTATTAAAGTGAGAAAGTCGTAAATAAATTCCGAAATGATAACTTTTGTGAAAGTTCATGGGAATACTGATAAATGCTTATAATAAAATTTTAGTTTAGGTGTACTGTTGCATACTATTATTTTTCATATGGTGGTTATGTCACAGCGTCATAAAATTGGCGATGGCGCCAGGGCTGTTATTCGCTACGCGCTAATGCGGCTCACCCCGCCGGTCACCCGTCACGAAACAAAACCTCTGCCTACGATTATTTACTACGCATCGCGGTGTTAAGATATATTTGTGTGTGAGCGTTGAGGTGATCTCAAAACAAGTTAAATAATAATAGGGCTGCTGTCAAAATACAGAATGAAATAGCGTCCAAGATTCTATACTTAATGCACTACACGCTCACTGAACAATTGCAAAAGCGACCATTCACTGCGATAAATCGTTTGAGCCTCATTCGCCGGATTTTATTCTGGAGTCTCCCCTAATCCTTGGCTTGCAGTTAAAATGCATATGTCGGATTTAAGCCCGACCCTGGGGGAAAATTTTATTTCTCTATTTGATAGCGGACAGCTAAAACCCAACTGATTCTCGCTGGGCGCTGGGGAAAAGTGAAATTTCCGATCTTTACGCAGGACAGATTTTAATATTCCGATTCCAATTTATAGGTCATTTGATATTTGTCGTTCTGTTGTTGCTGTATATAAATATTATTAAAACGGCCACACTCCGGATTATTCTGCGATAAAATAACGTCTCCGTAAACATACATGTGGATGAAATTCGAGTACAATACCATTGCCATAATTTTTTACAGTGTGCGCTTTTGTTTTGTTATCTCTATTATATATTCATCGTAAAAAAAAGATTAAATATTTAGATTCAGTGAAACATGATTTTTACAAGTGAAGGGGCGACATTTTTCAATGTCACTGATCCTTCTAATCCTATTAATATTATAAATGCGAAAGTTTGGTTGGTTGTCAACAAATCAAACGGTAAACAAAACGGCTGAACCGCAGTAAGTGTATTTTTGTGTATAGAGTATTTATAGTCTGGATTAACATTTATACTTCTACTTTTTATTTCAGTAAAAGTTCAACAAAAGAATTTGATATATTCTATTGGATCTACACGGAAAACAATACTGATATTGTAAGACAATACTGTAATAGTAACAGTGTACAGTACATGTCAAAGATATGTAGCCATACATTTTTCGCCGTATTACAATCGAATAAGATGCAAAAGTGTAAATTTTGACGTTGACTGTACCCTTGCCTTCGACAATTAACGTTCTTCACAATACTCGCAATGAGTTCTTTCTTTGCTAGCCCCAGGTACGACTTTGTGATGGAAATAGACTTCTAAAAGTACAAGAAGTCCTTTGCTAAGTCCTTCCGTTGTAAAACACGGCTTAGAACAGTAAATTGTTTTTGTGCCCGCAGGCGGGTTGCCGCGTCTGCTTTTATAGCATGAGGTTGGTGGATATTTAACCTGACGCACTGCGGTTTTAAGTCGCTACGGTTCTTAGCAATTCTTTTATTGGCTGTTATCGACACGGTACGTATTTGACAAGAGAAACTGTAAATTGGCTTTACATTACTAATGTAAAAAAAGTTAATATTACACATAAAAATATTAAACTAAGTATACAATTTAATTTTGCTAATAGAAAGTTCCTTAATATATGAAAACGGACGCTGTTTTACCATATAAACATACGTTTCATGTATATAAATAAAAAAACCGTTTTTCACGTCTAATTAAAACTTGCTGATTTGACTATTTGTACCAAAACGACATCCAGTGTTTTTAGATTGTACGTGTTTACAAATGGAATACCGTATTATTTATATTTATAGTACGAGTAATTTAACAAGTAGGTAGTGTGATAAAAACAGAAATTTTGGATTTCCTCTTTTTGACTGAGTATTTATACCTAAGTCTTTTCCTACCTACTTACTTTTACTACCCAGAGAGCGTTAACTTACTGGAACAAAGCGGAAAAAAAACAGACAAATGCGAGTCAGGCTCGCCTACCGAGGGTTACATACAACATTACAAATAAATTGTTTACAGATTCATCCCAGTATTTATCCGTTTTTACTCACGTCCGTTGTACTTTTTTACGTTAACTTAGAAGTTAGATTTTTTCACAGCTTCCAGGGACTGTAAACCTGAGTTATGTTTTTAATTTCAACTCGATACCTCTACGTGTTCCCTAGATAAATGCTCTTGACAGACAGACGGACAACAAAGTGATCCAATAAGGATTCAGTTTTTTTCCCTTTGGTACAGAAACCTAAAAATGGACTAGGATTTGGTATATCTGTTGCAGGGAAATGGTCAAAACAGAGATTTGATCAAATCTCTAAGGGATTTGATCAAATCACGCAGGATGTTAAAATGGCCAATTCATTTTATCATTTACCTAATACAAATCAGTAATTTGATCAAATCTCTGAATCTGTTTAGTGAAATGACGAAATCGGACAAAAAAGGCAACTCGTTTTTTCATTTCACTAGACTTGTTACGTGATTTGATAAATTCCCTGAAACGCTTAAGTGAGTTGACGAAACTAACGCGATAAAGATTTTTCCGCTCTTTTATAAAAAAAATAACCACGAACACAATCTAACCTATCCGCCATCCGAGTCTAAGTCCCAGAACCGTTTAAATTACTAATGATTTAGGAGCCAATATCTGCGAGTTAGTTTCGTCAATTCACTGACGCGTTTCAGGGATTTATCAAATCACTAAACAAATCTAGTGAAATGAAAAAACGAGTTGCATTTTTTGTCCGATTTCGTCATTTCACTAAACAGATTCAGAGATTTGATCAAATTACTGATTTGTATTAGGTAAATGATAAAATGAATTGGCCATCGTAACATCCTGCGTGATTTGATCAAATCCCTTAGAGATTTGATCAAATCTCTGTTTTGGCCATTTCACTGCGACATATATAACCTAGAGAAAACTGGATAGACTTAAGGGTCGGCAAGGGGCAATCGAGGGTCGGGAATGCAAGAGAATTATATGGTAAACGATGTTCCACAACCTTGAAAAATATTACACAGCTAGCCAATGAATGTTACTTCCTCTTGAATCATTCGAATTTAAGATAATGCTTATAAGTAAGTGTAAAAAAAAATCAGAAAAACACTAAAAACGTGTAAAACTAACTCCCGTATTGTAACAACTGAGTCGTAAGTATCAAGAATTATTAAATGAATTGTATCAAATAATAAAGTTAAAACTATAGTTAAATCCTTGCAATCTTAATTTCTTATCAAATATGTACTTATGTCGTGTAAAAGTATCACAAAGATGCCAAATTTTTACGCTCAAATTCTTCATACGAATTAGTATGGAGCGGCCGGCTCACTACAAGTGCGACCGCTCGCGGCGGCCGCGTTCAGTCGGCCGCGAGCCTCCGGAGCGAGACCACGTCGGTTGGCGCCGCATTGACAGATTGCGATCGAACCGTGTACTTACACAAAATAAGTACACAGTGGTTCAAACGAAAATTATTCTTATGTTCATTGATTAACATATTTAAATTACGTAGAACTTAACAACATGCTTCCTCGGTTTGATCATAAAAAAGGATTGGGTAGTAATTAGCACCTATAGAGTATAATTAGATGTAATTGACATCTAATTATACTCTATAGGTCGCATCTCTCAACAGATTCTCGTGAAATTTTGTGAGCGAGTCCGATATTTAACTAAAGTGCAAAAATGATTTCGTATGTCCGGCTGTCCGGCTGTCACCTCTATAGGTCGCATCTCTCAACAGATTCTCGTGAAATTTTGTTAGTGAGTTCGATATTTAACTATAGGGCCAAAATGGTTTACTGCCTTTTCGACGAAATATGTTTCTTTAAATTTCACTTCGCAACCAAATTTTCGCATAATTTTCATTTGGTAAATCAATCTTTGGCATAACTTTACTTCGCACTATGCTTATTTGGCAACATTTTTATAATGCAATACTACAACAAACTTTTATGTGGCAAATATTTATGAAGTAAATGATTTGCTTCGGCAAAAAACCAACCGTCAAATGACATTTTGGAAAATATAAACTTTGCTTTGGAATTATGATAATTACTATTATTAGTAACGTATAGTTAGCATAATATTTTTTGTTGGATTCTGAGGCAGGTCAGTGTAGGTACAACGACGAGCGAAGCGAGGAGGAGTGTTAGGAAGAACCGCGAACCTATCAGGCGATGTTCCGGAAACGAACAATTTTTTCCTCACACTTACATTATAATCATATAATCTGACAGCTGTCACATGGAGGTGGAGTGAGAAACACGTTGACAAGCAACTCACTTTGGAATGGCTCCCAACCTTCCGCCGACTTCATCACGTTCCGTGTTACAGAATTAGTAATCTGTTTTCATCCGAGTAGTTTATGATTATTTCGCGCTATTTGTAATTCTAATCAATCTGATTAAACCTAAAGAGTGTAGATCGACTTCTATTTCGTGAAATATCATGGTTAACGACAGTGGGGGAAATAATGAATCTCCTCACGTTCCGTGTTACAGAATTAGTAATCTGTTTTTATCCGAGTGGTTTATGATTATTTCGCGCTATTTGTAATTCTAATCAATCTGATTAAACCTAAAGAGTGTAGATCGACTTCTATTTCGTGAAATATCATGGTTAACGAGAGTGGGGAAAATAATGAATCTCCACCAGTTCCGCCCGACCCTCCTACATACATATGGCAAAAATCGCCCTCGCCTATTATTCAGAGCAATGACGCGTAATTCAATGTCGGAGAGGCAACCGTCCCTCCCAAGCAAAAATTGTCCATGGCAATTGATTGCAAAACCTTTTATTGCGCGTATTCTTGGCGTATGCCCATTTTGTCGAATTTCGCGTTTGTATTCAATCGGTTGCCACGCAACATTTTTTTTTTAAAACCCTTCTCCTATTTCCGAACCAGTCACAGTTGGCTCAATTCGGGTTGCACAGGGTGGTTCCACAACACTTCGGGAGCTCAAATACCGCTAGCCATCTGGTTGCCTCTCCGACATTGAATTACGCGTCATTGCTTTAACTATAAGCCGTTCGGTCGAACAAAACAACTGTCCACATAGTTAGTTAGATAAGCTGCGCGCTCGGTTCGGGCGAACGTTGGTAGGTATTATGATGAAATACCTATATTTGACATAACAATTTTTATATTTGGTAACAAAATCCAAAGTTACAATTTTGTTGGCGAGTCAAAGTCCGACGCCCCACTGTGTATACGTGCATGTGTGCGTGTGCGGTGCGCGAGCCTCTATCGTTGTGTGAGTAGCGCTAAAAACCTAAACTTCGCGCGGCGCTGCTCCGAAAAATTTATCTTAATTTAACTTCATTTTATTCAGCAAAACTCGTGAGAATTGTTTGTGTGTTAAGCATGGATATTTTAGTTTTTAGGGTTCAGTACCCAAAGGGTAAAAACGGGACCCTATTACTAAGACTTCGCTGTCCGTCTGTCTGTCTGTCTCTAGGCTGTAACTCAAGAACCGTGATAGCTAGACAGTTGAAATTTTCACAGATTATGTATTTCTGTTTCTGCTATAACAACAAATAATAAAAACAAAATAAAATAAATATTTAAGGGGGGCTCCCATACAACAAACTTTTTAAAAAGTGTTTTTAAAGATAATGGTACGGAACCCTTCGTGCGCGAGTCAGAATCGCACTTGGCCTTCTTGTTTTTCTGTTCGGCCAGAATACTTACGACCCAGGCAAGAAGGGTAAGGGCATTTTGGACGTTTAGCATATGACGGACCCGGAATAGAATTCATTGTATTCATTTCAGTTTATAAACAACAGCTCGTAGTAAAGCGCAGTACGCTCCTGATACAGGAAGCTACTATCGTCTTTTAGCTTTAAAGTGTATCTCAACAAGTTTCCGTCGGTTCAGGAGCATCCTGGAAGCATGCATCTAGGACGGCGTTTTGTAATTAACCAACAGCGTATGGTAGGCAGAGAAAGTACGTTTTAGTTCCTTGTCGGTTTCAGTTTGTGCACGAGGCCATAAGTGAAGGTGACTGGAAGTCCTAGTCAAATTTAAGTGGTATTAAATAAGAGATTGTGTCTTAGGGAGCAAAGTATATAATCATAGTCATAGTCTTTTATTTGCCTGAATCATGGTAATTACAATGTAGATGAAGGATGTAATTTGACAATACAGCTCAGCACAATTCACCACTATCTTGGCATGCAAATATTTAAAACAAAATTACACTCTTATATTCATAATAATTATTGAAGCTATTCTGTTTTTACATAAAATTGACGTGAAAATTATTCCAGATTAAAAAGAACCTGCAAGCTCAGTTATTGATAATTTGTTCCCTGCAAAGCCAAGAGACAAACATCTAAAGGCGTACAACAATTTCATGCAGTGGCGAGAAGACAAGCATGCCTCATCATTTTCATAAAGTATATTTATGTTTACTTGCACAAATTTTGAGAAAGCACTGTATTTGTCTTTGCCGGAAGGTCAATTGCTTCGTATTAAATTCAACGGACTCCCAAGGTTGTCCTTTAAAAAATAATACGGGGCCAGCAATTGCCTACTTCCCTTGGACCATGGTTATATAGAGATAGCTGACAAGGACAAGCGTATCTTCAAAGATAAAAGCGGCCAAGTTAAAGCTGTCAGTATCAGAGATGGTAATCTGTATAGACTTTTGATGAGAGTAACAACTGTCAATGCTTGTGTTGTCAAGGAAGGAACAAGCCTGCATATTTGGCATGAACGACTTTGTCACCAAAACAAAAGACATGTTAAGGAAATCCTTACACGCAACGGTATTGAGTTTTCACCTGATCAATCTGACTGTGATGGCTGTGTATACGGAAAAATGACCAGATTGTCATTCGGTACTTGGCAACATCGTGGCACAAAACCCGGCGATCAAATTAATGCGGATGTCTGTGGCCCTATGTCAGAATTATCACTTGGCGGAAGAAGATACTTCGTTTTATTTAAAGATGACTTCACAAGATTCAGAAAAGTTTACTTCTTAAAGCAAAAATCTGAAGTAGCCAGTGTCCTACCTAAATTTCTTGCTGAAATTAAAACTGCTGGTCACGTTGTTAAGGAACTACTTACAGATGGCGGAAAAGAGTCAATAGTGCCAAAGTATATCGTATGACAGAAGCAGTTGGCTTATACCACCGTCTGAGTATGCCGTACACTCCAGAACAGAACGGCGCGGCTGAAAGAGAGAACAGGATTCTGGTTGAGGCAGCGAGAAGCATGCTATACAATAAAGACCTGCCTAAGAAGCTGTGGGCCGAAGCTATTAATACTGCGAGCTATGTACTTAACAGAACTGGACCGACACAGATCGAAGGGAAGACACCATACGAGCTTTGGTACAATAAGCAACCTCATATTGACCACAACAACAAATACAAATATTCTTTATTGCTCACCAGACATAGTAAAAAATAAAAAAGAGGTAAGTTAAACATAAACAATGGTAGACAACAGGCGGTCTTATCGCTAAAAAGCGATCTCTTCCAGACAACCTTTGGGTGGTGGAGACGATGCAAGAAAAGATAAGATTTGAGTAGGTGAAAACAGAAAATAAGAACAACTTAACTATAAGAAAGACTATTCACTTACATAAATACATATATATGTAAACCTACATACACATACAATAACTAAATGTCATAGAAACAGTATCACTTACAGCCGAAAAC